>SJYO01007722.1:1725846-1773153 GCA_006410555.1 Capra ibex
GGCGGCGTGGCTCTTTCGGTTGGTCAGTGAATTGTGACCTGAAAAAAATGAAACTTTCGTCATTGTTAAGTAGAACCGACGTTGACTGTGTATAAGACTCATGCGTCAACAAACAGTACTAGTCTTTCATAATCGGTCGCTACAATCACCTCCTAAATACCTCTCAAACTAGATGATTGAACTCTGAAGTGTATAATGGTGGAGTCTGGAAATTCTTGGTTAATATTGTACCATACTACATATGTTCTGACCTAATATACACCTCCCAGGACAATCGGAGAAGACAGGTAATTCACAATCTTATTAAATCTCAAACGAGAAGATAAAATAAAGAACAGGGAGGGTAAGGCGTGCCTATTAAAATAGGAACGGACACCAAAGTTGAAGGTGATAAAATATAAGTATACTGAAAGTTTACGTACATAGATTAAGATTGAAGTGGAGACTCTAGATCTTAGCATAAGTATTGACAGTGGACTTACATAAGTGGTCGATCGATGAATGTATCAACTGTAAAAGTCCGAACAAAAGGGAAACTTAGTCATGATAGACATAAGGGGGCCCACTTGTCGTCTGGGTAGGGTCGACCGGCCCGGTCTATGAATTTCTAAGGCTAAGAGATTGTGAGGTGCATGAAAAAAAAAAAAAAAGAAAATCCTTTAAATTGTTCGTCACGACGGGCTGTCGTAAAGTCATATAGAGTCGAGACAATAAGGTAGTGAAATTGAAGTATTCGTGTGTACGTCTATTAAACGAGTCATCGTAATAAATAAATATAAAGATCATTAACCTTATAAAGGAGGGGAAGACTAATACATTTTCCGTTTATTTTTAACGAATTTAAAGAATACACAAAAAAATATTTTGAAAGGTATTAAACGGTAAGATGATATCCACTTTTATAAATATAAAAATAAGACAAAAAGTCAATAGAATGATTTTATAGTTCTCTGGTGGGGATCTGTGTCAGAGTCGAGACACATTAAAGGGACACAACAGGGAAATAAGAGAATATAATTGTTGATTGGTCACTACCGGTAACATACTTTTATTATAATGTCGTTTAAAGCAATAGTCCAAAATTTCATTTAGTGTTCGCTGTGAATCCTATTTCAGTCTTTATAAAGTTTACGACTCAACTTACCGTAATGTTTATAACAAAGAGAGATGAAAATATCGGTCATGAGGATGTATCTATATTTGATTTAATCGATTGTATCGAAAAAATATAACAGTGAAATAAATAGTAGGTATAAATAGGACAAAATATGTGACAAAAATAAAAATAATTAAACAAGGTTATAGAAAGGTCTGGATTCTTAGTTCAAATGACTACGTAATGTAAAATAACGGAACGGGTAATTCTTCACCTTTTCCTATATTTTTACGAAACACAGATGATCTGACTGAAGATAGAGGGATTAGTTTATAGTCCTTATAAATTTGTAATGAAATTATTCAACAAGTAAGAGTTCCGTTCTCTTTTATTAACAACATTAGGGATAATCTAACGTGATAATATTTTAGGAAAGCTCAAACGACTTACGTTGATACAAGTCACGGATAGACAAAGATACCGGGTATCAATGAAATCTTGATAATGATTGGGGAAAGGGTAGTAACGTGGTTACCTGGTTGTAAGAAGGAATGGTACAGTAATTTACACCGAGCCCAGGGATTAGTAAGAGACTTAGTAAATGTAGGGACGCTTTCTTGTGATTATTAACGTTCCATACGAATATAGTGTAATTCAGTAAAATTAATGTACACTTATCAGAAATTACCAACTAGTATAATATATTTAAAATATAACTAAATACAATTTTACGAATTAAGGATAACTTTATATTAATATAAAAATCAATTCGTTTTAGTGTTCCGGTTAATTAATATAATAATTTCATACTGGAATGTAAAATCTCAATTTATTAAAATATAAATAAGTAAATAAACAAGTTGTTTATATACAAGTAAGGACTGATATATAATCCTAGAACATGATCCGTGACCATCTGTTTCCCTTTGGTATCTCGAATGGTCGATCCAGAGTTTACGAGTACCTATTAGTTCGTTAGTTATTCTTACTTTAAACGATATATAAACTAACCTACTTTACTACCGATGATAAGTATAGAAAGACATCAGACTTTAGTTATAACTTTATTTAACAACCGATTTAAGGTCACCCTATTATAAGTTCAATATTAAATCAAGAGTCGACTATCTATTGAAATCTATTAGAGTTTTTTCAATAGATGTAAGAGAAGAAATATATACATATATATAGTATAGGTAAAGGGTATAACCATCTTTACAAAGTCCTTGTAGAAAAAAAAAAATTAAAAATTTAAAAAAAATCAAAAAATAAAAAATTTAAAATTTTAGAAAGTAAGAATGTACGCAAGGGTTTGTACTTGGGGGGAGGGTGAAGGGAGGGGTAAATAAAATATAAAACACTGGACGAATAAATTGAATATACGTCCCACGTAGTACTCTTTGCGACCCGACCTCCTTCGTGTTCGACCTTAGTTCTAACGACCCTCTTTATAGTTATTAGAGTCCATAAGTCTACTGTGGTGGGAATACCGTCTTTCACTTCTCCTTGATTTTTCGGAGAACTACTTTCACTCTCACCTCTCACTTTTTCAACCGAATTTCGAGTTGTAAGTCTTTTGATTCTAGTATCGTAGACCAGGGTAGTCAACTCAAGTCAAGTCTACGAGTCAACACAGACTGAGAAACGCTGGGGTACTTAACGTCGTACGGTCCGGAGGGACAGGTAGTGGTTGAGGGCCTCAAGTGAGTTTGAGTACAAGTAGCTCAGCTACTACGGTAGGTCGGTAGAGTAGGAGACAACAGGAGAAGAGGAAGACGGTGGTTAGGGAGGTTCGTAGTCCCAGAAAAGGTTAGTCAGTCGAGAAGTGTACTCCACCGGTTTCATAACCCCAAAAGTCGAAGTCGTAGTCAGGAAGGTTACTTGTGGGTCCTGACTAGAGTAAATCCTACCTGACCGACCTGGAGAAACGTCAGGTTCCCTGAGAGTTCTCAGAAGAGGTTGTGGTGTCAAGTTTTCGTAGTTAAGAAGCCACGAGTCGAAAGAAGTGTCAGGTTTAGAGTGTAGGAATGTACTGGTGACCTTTTTGGTATCGGAACTGATCTACCTGGAAACGACCTTTTCATTATAGAGACGAAAAATTATACGATAGATAAGTATATCTATAGGACAGATCCAACCAGTATTGAAAATCAGGGTAGTGAAGTACCGTTTACTTTGTCACCTTGTCACCGACTAAAATAAAAATACCCAAGGTTTTAGTGACGTCTACCACTAACGTCGGTACTTTAATTTTCTACGAACGAAGAACCTTCCTTTCAATACTGGTTGGATCTGTCCTATAATTTTTTGTCTCTGTAATGAAACGGTTGTTTCCAGGTAGATCAGTTCCGATACCAAAAAGGTCATCAGTACATACCTACACTCTCAACCTGAGATTTCTTTCGACTCGTGACTTCTTAACTACGAAAACTTGACACCACAACCTCTTCTGAAAACTCAGAGAACCTGACGTTCGTCTAGGTTGGTTAGGTAGGATTTCCTCTAGTCAGGACCCACAAGTAACCTCCCTACCTACAACTTCGACTTTGAGGTTATGAAATCGGTAGACTACACCTCTCGACTGAGTAAACTTTTCTGGGACTACGACCCTTGCTGACTCCCGTTCTCCTCTTCCCCTGTTGTCTCCTACTCTACCAACCTACCGAAGTGACTGTGTTACCTGCACCCAAACCCACCTGAGGCCCTCAACCACTACCTGTCCCTCCGAACCACGCGACGCCAAGTACCCCAGTGTTTCTCAGTCTATGGTGACTCGTTGACTCGACTTGACTGACTATACCAAAATTTTACCCGAAAGTGTATTCCAATGGTATGATACATTAACGATGATTTAGTAAGTAAGTTCTGGGTTAAGTTTTCTATAGAGGAAATCTTGAAGAAGAAACAATGGGTTTCTTGGAAGAGGTAAGACGTTCAAGTGGAAACACATGTACAGTAGACATATTAGATAACTATATAACACTGAACGTACATGTAAACAGTATTAACAAAGAAAATTAGAAGTTTCCGTTTTGGACTTAAAGAACAGATCGGAAACCTTTAAGGAATTTAAATCTAGTTCACGACTTTACATACTAACGTTAAGTCATTAACGGACTATTACTTTTTAAGGGTGTTCCCGATCTTAAGGAGGGTCTAGTCAAACGGTCACTTACTGTAGTAACTGTAAATAAAAACTACCAGACATAATGTCTAAACCCCTAAAACTCAGAGGGTTAAATTTTTAAAGGAAACAAAGAGACATCTAAAACACTTCTATCTCTGTTACAGAATAAGTCTAAATATTGTGTTGAAGAGGCTTTTCTTCAGTGAACTATTTATAATAGTTTAATTAATTATTGTATAATAACATAATCAGTCGACCTCGACAGTATTGTTTTAGGGTATCTGACTCACTGAATTTGTTGTCTTTAGATAAAAGAGTGTCAAGACTCGGACCTTCAGATTCTTGTCCCGTGGCCTTACCAACCAAAACCCGAAGGGACCACCGAATCGACCATTTCTTAGGGGGACGTTACGTCCTCTGGGACCAAACTGAGGACCCAACCCTTCTAGGGGACCTCTTCCCTATCCGATGGGTGAGGTCACAAGAACCTAAAAGGACCACTGAGTCTACCATTTCTTAGACGGACGTCACACCCTCTGGACCCAAGTTAGGAACCCAACCCTTCTAGGAGACCTCTTCCCTTACCGATGGGTAAGGTCATAAGAACGGACTTCTTAGGGTACCTGTCTCCTCGGACCGTCCGATCTTAGGTGTCCCAGTGTTTCTCAGTCTGTGTTGACTCTCTGATTCAATCGTGTTCGTGTACCAATTAACGATCACTCCCGACAGAAGGACTGAACAGCTACCGACGGAAAAGAAACATAGGGTATACCATAGGGTATACGTCTTTTTCCCTTGACTACAAAGGGATGGAAAAGAATACTTCTGTGGTCGGGATATCCTAATCCTAAGGTTGGAATATGGGTACATTGGAATAGTGAAAGAATATCCGGGATAGAGATTTTAGAGAAACCCCTGATCCCAAAGTTATATACTTAAACCATCCCCCCTCTCCGTTTGTAAACCAGATATTGTTAGTAACTATATTAGAAATTTTTGTACATTCCACATAAACTTGAAAGATAGTACATGGTTGGTTTAGTTAGTACCTTCATTCATGGTCAGAATAAAGAAGTAACTTAATTACTGTTGAACCTTTTATGTTAGTGTCATAAGATTTATACGTATAATTTTTGAGAATAAAGAGATTAATCATTATAAAAAAAGTCTTTAAGAGGACATAGGAAAAAAAAAAAAAAAAAAAATTCTAGAAACGACGACGACGACGATTCAGTGAAGTCAGCATAGACTGAGACACGCTGGGGTCTCTGCCGTCGGGTGGTCCGAGGGGGCAGGGACCCTAAGAGGTCCGTTCTTGTGACCTCACCCAACGGTAAAAGAAGAGGTTACGTACTTTCACTTTTCACTTTCACTTTAACAAGTCAGCACAGGCTGAGAATCGCTGCGGTACCTGACGTCGGATGGTCCGAGGAGACAGATACCCTAAAAGCTCCGTTCTAATGACTCTAGAAATTTATCAGTTTTTAAACTCTTTCCTAGTGAGAGTAAAGGAGGAAAGAGATTCGGGGTACAGATTGATCAGGTCACTTGAATGAATGGTTTACGCAGGACTTAAAGAAAAGGAACACACATAGGTACCGATGACGGAGGTAAGTTCCTGAAGTAAAAATCAACTAAATCTCTAACTACACTTACTGAGGTTCGACCAGTGGTACCGAACTCCCTCCACTCGACACACCCTCTTACGACTGGGACTTCAGTCGACTGATCGAACTTACGGGTCAAGACGGAGAGTCCCAGACACTATGAAAAAGTTTGTTCTTTATGTTAAAAAGGGAATCTATTGAATAAATAATATAATTATATTAAAGTATTAATAATTTATGATATAAATAAAACATTTGAGAATTTTATACAATTAATAAAGGAAGGAAAAGATCAGACAAAAGAGGACATAAGAGTAAGTTCCTCTTTAGGGAATTTTCAAATACAAACACGTATAGTAAGAGGACTGACTTAAAATAATAACTTAAGGGATTTTGGATGTCCTTTTAAGGGTTCACATTATAAGTTTCAAGAAGTTCTAGACTTCGGACAGATGGAGGAAGTCCAGTCTGTAAAATTGATTGGGACAGATAGAAGACGTCAGGAATTCCATGTGATTCGGTATATAAAGTACATTGAAACATATATAAAATAATAAACTTAATTAAAAGAGAATATGACAATAGATACATGTAGAGATAGAGGAAATAACTGAGTTGAGGACACGGTAGAGGGGGTTGTAACGACGTTTATTCGTATGAAGTGATTAATAGTTCCAAGAAGTAAATAAGAAAGTGATTTGTATAAGAAAC
Source organism: Capra ibex (assembly GCA_006410555.1). Lineage (NCBI taxonomy): Eukaryota > Metazoa > Chordata > Mammalia > Artiodactyla > Bovidae > Capra > Capra ibex. Next base: position 1,732,388 of record SJYO01007722.1, read on the forward strand.
TCCAAAACGATATAACATCTATACTACACCTCTTTAATTTCGGGTACTTTTAAGGACCATTATAATCCCAACTGTTAAAATATCTGTCTATTTGACTATGACAATGTTTGGATCGACGACGACAATTAACGATCCAGTTAAGTCAGTACAGACTGAGAAACGTTAGGGTACCTGCGATCGGACGGTCCGAGGTACTACAAGAGGTCCACTCTAATGACTTCACCCAATGGTAAAGGAGGAGGTCTCCTAGAAGGGTTGGGTCCCTAGTTTGGGTACAAAAGACGTAGAGGACTTACCGTTCGTCTAAGAAATGGTGACTCGGTGGATCTGTCGTATTTTTCATCTCTATAGTAAAACCCTTGTTTCCAGGTGTACATATCAGTTTCGATCCCAAAAAGTCATCAGTGGATACCTACACTCTCAACCTGGCATTTCTTCCCACCCGTGACTTTTCAACTACGAAAGTTTGACACCACGACCTTCTGAGAACTCTCAGGGAACCTGTCGTTCCTCTAGTTTGGTCAGTTAGGATTTCCTTTAATTGGGACTTATTAGTAACATTCCTGACTACGACTTCGGCTTCGTGGTTATAAAACAGGTGGACTACGCTTCTCGACTGAGAAACCTTTTCTGGAACTACGACCCTCTCACTCCCGTTCTCCTCTTCCTCCGTTATCTCCTACTTTACCGATCTGTCATAGTGACTAAGTTACCTACACTTAAACTCGTTGAGACCTTCTCTCACTTCCTGTCTCCTCGGACCGTACGATGTCAGGTGCCCTAGTGTCTCAACCTACGTTGAATTCACTGATTTGTTGTTGTTTTGACTATGTGCCTTTTGAGTCCGTTGAATGGGTTCCAGAGTGTGACTGATACGACATCTTAAGTCCGATGTTTAGTCTAGTAGATTGTCAATTCGTTCTTAATAAAGATGAAGTGGTTCATTTAAAACCTCGTTTTATTTATCTTACCGTTTACCTGACCCAGGATTAGAGATATGACCATTTGTGGTACATGTTTAGAAATACAGTCAACAAGTAGTATAAACGATTCCGTATATTATGGTTTTTACTATCAATGAGTATTCAATATACGGCGACTATCACCCTTTCGCTCGGTACGGTCACTTTTTTCACTATAGTACGACGACGACGACGACGACGATTCAGCGAAGTCAGTACAGGCTGAGACACGCTGGGGTATCTGCCATCGGGTAGTCCGAGGGGGTAGGGACCCTAAGAGGTCCGTTCTTGTGACCTCACCCAACGGTAAAGGAAGAGGTTACGTACTTTCACTTTTCACTTTCACTTCAGCGAGTCAGCACAGGTCGAGAAGTGCTGGGGTACCTGACGTCGGATGGTTCGAAGGGGTAGGTACCCTAAAGGGTTCGTTCTCATGACCTCACCCCAAGGTAACGGAAGAGACCTATAGTACGATCAAATCTTTACATTCTTTATATGGTAATCATGAACCCTCCTTTATCATTCTTAAATCTCGTTATATGTATTTTTTAGAAACTATTAAAACTCCTTTTTATCACATAAGAATATGTTTAATTAGGTCGTCTGTGAATAACTCAGGTTTACACACGTTTTATAAGAGGATATTTTAAAATTATTCTGTCCAAAGAAAAGACAAAAAAAAAAAAAATTATTCTGTCCAAAGATAGGTATTCACTGATATGATCATGTGTATCATGGTGTCACGTTGCACAATCTACAAATTTATCCGAACAAACGTACCACGATATACTCACTGTTTCTACGTAAGAGTCCCGTCCACGGTTGACTAGAAATCATTTTCTACTCATCCAAAAGTTGTCCGGCTTTTTCTGTATAGTCATTTAATCGAAAATTTTTTCATATAATCAAAATAAATGTTCCTGATCGTACATGGTCCTACACCGTAGTAGTAGTTAGTAACAATATTATTCTTTTGAATGACACCTTATTTATACAGGGTCATTAAGATATGAATTTTTTTTTAAAGGAAAGACATACGATCCTTCATCAAAACTTTGAAAGATATACACAAATTCACAGTACATATTAAAAATCTAAAACAACACACGAACTTTTAAATGTTCAAAATGTTACCGAAAATCGCTAGAGTAGGAAAATTAAAAAATTAATTAATTAAATAAGAACCAACGCACCCTAGAAAGAACGACGTGCGCCGATAAGGAAATCAACGTCACCGACCTCTGGTGAGAACCAACGTCACGTACTCTAAGAGTAACATCAAAGAAGAGACCAATGTGTCGTGTCCGAGATCCGTACGTCCGAATTCATCGACGTCACGCACCTGAGTCGTCAACACTACTTGTCCGAACCAGCGAGGTACGGTACCCTATAGAAGGGTCTGGCCCCTAGTTTACATACAGAGGAAGTAACCGTCCACTCAAGAATGGGTGACATGGCGTTTCCTTCAGGTCTAGAGTAGAAAAATTGAATTTTTAAGAAAGATCACAATAAGAAAATGATACATATTAATTCAGATATGGAATTCTCAACTAAGTATACATTTTGACGGAATACGATTTATTTAAAATCTTACAATCTTGGTCTAACATAGTGAGACTGTCGGCCTTAACGTTGATGTCAATTTTTCTGTATGTTCACGTGTCTTCTCAGTCCCCGTTCTAATCTTAGTCCCAGTCTTTTTCACTTAGTTTTTCCGATTTTTAAGTCAAATATTTTTCATCTCACCATCTCCTACTCCAAAATTTTGAATACCTAATTTATTGACTATTATTTCGAATACCTAGTTTTCGTGATTTCCGTGTCTGTTTTGTTAACGATCCGATAGGGTCTCTAATTTTTGTATGTTTATTATTGTTTATTTGTACAGTCTTATAAACTGACATTTGACGTAAAGTAAAGTGAGTCAACATTGAAGGGACTATCGAGTCAACCATTTCTTAGACGGACGTTACACCCTCTGGACCCAAGTTAGGGACCCACCCCTTCTAGGGGACCTTTCCCCTTACCGAAGGGTGAGGTCATAAGACCGGATCTCTTAAGGTACGTGTCAGGTACCCCACCGTTTCTCAGTCTGTGCTGACTCACTGAAAGTGAAAGTGAAAAGTTAAACATACTTGGATTACTTTTTCAACCGAATTTCGAGTTGTAAGTCTTTTGCTTCTAGTACCGTAGACCAGGGTAGTGAAGTACCCTTTATCTAACCCTTTGTCATCTTTGTCACAGTCTGAAATACAAAAACCCGAGGTTTTAGTGACATCTACCACTGACGTCGGTACTTTAATTTTCTGCGAATGAGGAACCTTCTTTTCAATACTGGTAGGATCTGTCATATAAGTTTTCGTCTCTGTAATGAAACGGTTGATTCCAGACAGATCAGTTCCGATACCAAAAAGGTCATCAGTACATACCTACATTCTTAACTACGAAAACTTGACACCACAACCTCTTCTGAGAACTCTCAGGGAAACTGACGTTCCTCTAGGTTGGTCAGGTAACATTTCCTCTAATCAGGACCCACAAGAAAACTTCCTTACTACGATTTCGACTTTGACGTCATGAAACCGGTGGAGTACACTTCTCAACTGAGTAACCTTTTCTGACTACGACCCTCCCTAACCCCCGTCCTCCTCTTCCCCTGCTGTCTCCTACTCTACCGACCTACCGTAGTGTCTGAGTCACCTGCACTCAAACTCACTGGAGACCTCAACCACTACCTGTCCCTCCGGACCGCACGACGTTAAGTACCCCAGTGTTCCTCAACTTGTGTTGACTCGCTGACTTGACTTGACTTGACTTACTAATGCACATAACTCTTACACGAATCTGATTCCGACCACAGTCCATAATTTACAATACGATTCTTTTCTGGGAATAAGGGTTGGACCTCGACCACTTCTATAAGGTCCCGGACATTATTGGTTTCATAAAATGATATAAAAATTGGTTTGATCTTAAAAAATCTAATACATTGAAAGCCTCTTCCGTCACCGTTGGGTGACATCATGAGAACGGACCCTTTAGACTACCTGCCTCGTCCGACCACCCGATGTCAGGTACCCCAACGCTTCTCAGCCTGTGCTGACTCGTTGACGTGAAAATGAAAAGTGAAAGTGCTTGACCTCTTCCTTTACCGTTGGGTGAGGTCACAAGAACGGACCTCTTAGAGTCCCTACCCTCGGATCACCCGACGGTAGATACCCCAGTGTGTCTCAACCTGTCCTGACTGCACTGAATCGTCGTCGTCGTAGATTGAAATTAATAGATTTAGAGTGTTGTGTCTACAATAGTGTGTATAAAAATGAATTAGGAGTACTAATAAACTCCTTAAAAATAATTAACGAAATAAAAAATCTACTTTTATAACTTTGTATCTTCAGCAAATCATCATCCCAACAGAGTTTACAGTCAAAGACCACGAAAAGAATGAGATGGTACATATTGGTATAAACATAAAATGAATTCTTAATAGAGTATTCACTTTCTACGGAATACAATTCCTGAAAAATTATATTGATGTATAAGAATCTATAAAAAGTTCTGAACACACAAAGTATAACCTAAGGACTTGTTGATTGAACTTACGACATAAAAGTCTTTTTTCTCAACGACACGAAAAAGAATTCATTATAGTAACAGTTTCAATATGAATTTATGAGTAATGTAAAGACAAAGTTTACTGTTTATAGGTACGGATCATAGAGTTATTTTTCCTTTCAATCTTTTACTAATTTTTGTTCTCGTAAAATAAATAGTACAACACACACATAATGAAACTTAACGAAAGTTTTTCATTATTTAATATGTAGATTTCGAAATACATGATGTAAATAATGTATTTGAAGTTTTATAAAATTCTTTTATTAGTATAGATAACCAGTGGTCCATCATTTTATTTACGATAAGTTATTAAACAATTATCTAATGTCACAATTGTCTAACCCAATAAATGAATGGTAGAAATTACAATTTTTACCTGTCAGAAAGGTTTATAATTTGTCATAAAATTACATGGAAATTAATACAAAAACAAATACAACGAAGATTTTAAAATCCATTCGTGATCGATGTAAAAAAAAATACTGAACAGTAAGTGAATAAGATTTCTTGTATTTTTTTTCTTTTCCTTCTCTCTTTCTTTTCCGGTCCATTTTCAATCCGAGTCCTATAACCCTGTCACAAATTTTCGGGTGTGTACTTCGATGAACAACAACCAAGTTTATTATCCGTTCATTTACTGATCGTCAAACCCTGGAAAATACCGTCTTGTTACGTACCTACTCGACTCCCTTAATCAGAGACTTTCGTCCGACCGGGGTAATGATCATTAATATCAATTAGTCGTTGTTAACAGAACTGGTTCTATGTCTAGTTGTGACTCGTGATGGACTTGTCCTGATTACTCCCATTACCTCCTACTTCTCTCGTACTGACTTGAATCGTCCCGTACTTTATGGGTCTCGTGTCCTGCGGAAAAGTCAGAGACAAGTGAGAGGTCGACAACAAACTCTGGTCTTCCGTGATGGAAAGAAGCCTAGTCCCCTGGTGCCGACAGTAAGAGTCGCACCTGTACCTTTTCACCAATTACAAATCGTGTTACTCGCTACAAATAAATGTTCGGGGTGTGACGTAATCACACCACCGTGTCAGAAAATTAGGAACGATGAGTCTTACACCAAATTTCTGGTTGGCTTAACCGTAGGAGATCTTCAATACATCTGAGAGCTCGAGGTAGTGTCTGGACGACTTGACCTTTACGACCACGAGTTTGGTTTTCTACGGGACCTGGAGTAACGAAATAACAGAGTAGAATCGATGGGTCCATGTCAAAGTATGTGTTTCTGTTTATGGTCATTAAACGTGAGGTCGGATAGTATTTTCTTTACATAAACTCTTCTTTTTCAGTAAAAAGGGTCCCAAAGAAATTAAGTTCTGTTGTAATTGTGAATATTTGCCCCTCCAGAGAGACTCTTCTTTCTCGGATATATTTGTCACCTATGAACTGCAGAAGGTGATTTAATTTTCGTGAAACAAAAACAACGTCATGAGAGAAGGTTCTTCGGTCACTTGAAGTGAGTCTATTATTAAGTAAAAATGTCAACATCACCCATTGGTCATAGTAATAAGGAGAAAGTAAGTTACACCTTTCTGGTAGACTTAGGCCTTTTGAATCCACTAAACCCATCGAGAAAGTCACTTTCAAAACTCTTGTTTTTATTTTTATCAAATAAAGATCCTACCTATTTGTTGTCCGGGATTACATATCGTGTCCCAAACTTATAGGACTCTATTTGATATTATCTTTTCTGATATTTTTTACACATATACACATAGTAACTCAGTGAAACGATATGTCGACCCTAACCATGTTGTAACATTTAGTTGATATCAAGTTATTTCTTTAAAATTCATAAAATAAAGACCAGTAAGGTAAGTTACGTGATATAAAACACTTACAGTTCCAGACAACATCACATAATCTATCATTGGAAGTGACCTACTTAAATTATGGTCTAGCAATTTGACGTATATAAAATCGAAACCGAAACACCGAGAGTCCACAAGTTTAACATGTAAATTTCATCAAAACTACACACAAGAATTCCTGAGGGTTCTATAAATACATCAACGTATATACTTTCCTTCCCTCTTCCACTTGAGTGTGTATAATTCTGAACCGATACTACATTAATGAAATGTTAACAATAGAGTAAATAAAGACTGTCGCCGTGACACTTCTTGTATAATAATAGGAATATAAAAGGTGTACCTTTGACTCCGGTTCTGTCTGATTTAATACATTAAATGGATTACGTCATTCATCTCCTCCGACTTACGTTTAGTATAGACGAACCGTCCTTTTACTAGAGAGCCAAATCAAATGGTGTGGTTTAAATGAATGAGCAGAACGAACTACTCCTAAAGGCATGTGTAACGTATACAGACCAATAAACAATAGGTTCGTCTTGACTTGTCTCATGATCTTCTGAAGTAATGTGTGTCTTATTTGGGAACGAGGTATAGAAGATATGAGAAGAAAGGAAGACGGTACCGGTTTATAAAATTTAGACGAAAAAGAACGAAAATATAGACATAAATATATTATAATAATGAGTAATAAATTATGTAGTTAAAATCTGTACTGGATAACTGAATTGTAAAACCATCAGATTCTGACTTGGGAAAAGCATAAAAGGAGACAAGAGATTGTAATGGAGGGGGGAGGTAGGGGGCGGACACCAATTATTAGTGAAACAAATTACACAATCCAAAGATACTTGAGAGGTACGAGAACTTTTCGTATTAGAAGTCCTATGTCGTACGAACCCCGACCACGTACCCCTACTGGGTCTCTCTACAATACCCCTCCCTCCACCCTCCCCCCAAGTATAAACCCTTGTGTACATTCTTAATTTCTAAAATTTTATTTTTTTTTATTATTTATTTATTTTTTAAAGTTTTTTTTCCTTTTCGTATTAGAAAAAGAGACTTCAAGACCACGTCTCAAGTATTAGGGTCCCGGGGAGAAGGGAGAAAGATCACGACCTAAGGAACGAAAGACCTAGACTACAAAGAGAGAAAGAACCGACTGTGTAGTACTACGATTTTATGTGGTGTATCATTAAGGGTTCTTTACTGTAAAACCTCCACGTATAAGACTTAGACAGGGACAGACTTTTATAGTTGTAAGTTAACTGTTGGGTCTACCACAAGATCAATATGTAACGACATGTTGTGTTACAGGATTTTAGATGACCGTATTGTGTTTGAGATTTAAAGTATCCGAATTGAGTTATCTCCAAGTAAAGATGGATGGAGTGACAGATTTCCCACTCCCTTCTTCAAACGTTCCCAAATGAAGGGTGGTACACCATTCGACCTTTAGGTCGGTGGAAAGTTGAGTGACATGTTATTAGGGGAGGGGATCCTGGAGTTGTCTGAGGACCTACGAGACGTACAATCCCTTTCTCTCAGGTATGTCCTATCATACCCCATTAAAGTCTGACGCTTAAATGTATGCAAACAGGTACACTGATACTGATTTAAGTCAACTTTGGACCTTCACATCTACTTTACAATTCTCTTTTCACCTTTTATGTTTTCCCCTATTCAGACATCTGATAGAATCTGACAGAAAGAAGACAATATATAAGAACGGAGAAAATAGTATCTCATTAACTGATATCCACGTACCAAAACAAAGACTCGAGAGATAAGATAAGGTAACTAGACACATAGACAAGAACGCGGTCATAGTACGACAAAATTAATGGTACCGAAGTGTCATATCAGACTTCAATCTCACACTATGAAGGTCGAAACAAGAAAAAAAAAAAAAAACAAGACATTCTAACTAAATCGTTAAACCACAGAAAAAAACCAAGGTATATCTAAAATCCTAATAAATAATATCAAGACACTTTTCTTATAGTAACCATAAAACTATCTCCAACGTGATTTAGGCATCTAACGAAACACATCATAATTGTAAAATCCTGATAATTAAGAAGGTAAGGTTCTAGTACCCCATCCATAGAAAGGTGAAGAAACATAGTAGAAATTAAAAAAAGTAGTCACAAGATTTAAAAGTTTTATATCCAAGAAATAGAAGAACAAATTGAAATAACGATCTATAAAATAAGAAAGACTATCAAGTAATCATCATATATCCTTTCACCGTTTAAAGACACATAATTAGAACATAGGAATTTTAAAGTATATAATCCATAGACCCCTGTCCCGGTACATTGCTTACTGAAGATTCAGACACACCTAATTCGACGGTAATCACTATACTTCTTTACTTTCTCTTCAACAAACCCGTCCTTACTTAATATCTATGAATCACTTTACTTTAATTTGTGTTTTAAAGATTACGAATTAGGGAAGTCCCTTATAAATAAGGTATTTGAGGTGATGTCTTTTTTGGAACACCAACCACAACACCGACTACTTTTATGCAAGTTGTGTACTATCGATAAGTCATCCTAGTGACGTGCTACATCAAAAAGTAATACAACCTGATTATATATAGTTTCATGGTTTGGGTAAAGATTTTATAGGATAGACCCTGAGTCCAAAGAATCAAGAAGAGTAAACATTTTATTTTACTAATACGTGTTTTATCTCAGTTACCTGGTAATCGTAGATACAATGGACCCTTGCACAATTTTCACGTCTTAGAACTCGAGGTTATACTGGGTGACTTAGTCTTAACTGTAAAAACAGTCAACACGTCTATTAATCAGGATGGGTAGGCGTCTTTGAACTTAATTTCAAAATGACTCGTACTGGTGGTCTCGTTCTGGGTCAAAAGGGGTGTTTGTCAGGGAGGGTAGTCCTTCGAAACGTTCGGAGAATAGGAGTAGGTAGTCTACCGTCTGTCTTACTTTTGGTGTTAGTGTCTTTTGATTGGTTTTACTAGTGTACCCGGTGTCGGAACACATTGAGTTACTTTGATACTCGGTACGACATGACCAGGTGGGTTCCGTCTTCCCAGTACCACCTCTCAAGACTGTTTTTCACCAAGAGACCTATTTCCTTACTGTTTGGTGAAGTTGTAAGAACGGAACTCTTGGGGTCCTTGTCATATTTTTCCGTTTTTCTATACTGTGACTTTCTACTCGGGCGGTCCAGTCATCCACAGGTTATACGATGACCCTTTTCACCTCTCTCGAGGTCTTTTTACTTCTCCGCCTCGGTTTCGTCTTTATTGTGGGTCAAGACCTATACTGACCACTACCTTATTTCAGATTATTTTAACCTTTCCTGTTATAATTTATTCTTGTACCTTACAAGACAGGTACTTAACTCCACCTAACCTTCACCAGTTTCTCCTCTATCGTTCCCACTTGTGGTTGTAAAATCCTTAGTCACTTGATTTTAGATTCCCTTGTCCACTTAAATAAAATCTACTTGTAATATAGATGATGACACCCGTTCTTATGGAATCTTCTTTAAGTCACCGGGAGAACAGTTGTTCTCAGGTTTTACGTCATGAACCAACATCAGAGTTTTTGCTAATAGAGTCAAGTTAAGGTTCCGTTCGGTATGTTACAGTGTTATTAGGTTCAGATACAGGGTTAGTGATTACGACTTTTTCGACTTCAACCTGTCAAGATCCTTCTGGATGTTGGGAGATCTTTATCGTGGTTTTGCTACAGGGAAAGTAGTATCACCTAACCTTACGTTTTCATCCGTCCTCTGTCGACCTAATTGTCCGTTTAAACCGTAACCTAATGTTTTACTTCGTCCCTTTTCCGATTGTCGTAAAACGGTTCTCTTATGTGATCAATGTCGTTTTTGGGAGAAGGTTTTTGTATTCTCTACTGAGATGTTTACCTGTAGTGGTCTAACAGTTATGGTTTTATTCTAACTAATATAAAAAACGTCGGTTTCTACCTCTTCGAGATATGTCAGTCACTTTTGTTCTGACCCCCGACTGACAAAGTGTCTAGTACTTAAGGAATAACGGTTAAAGTCTGAATCCAACTCCTTTCATCCCTTTTGGTTATCCGGTAGGTCCATGTTTGAGTTAGTTTAGGGAATACTAATATGTCACTTTCACCGTTTATCTAAGTTCCCTAATCTAGATTATCTCACAGACTTCTTGATACTTACCTCCAAACATTGTAACGTGTCGTCCGCCACTGGTTTTGGTAAGGGTTCTTTTTCTTTACGTTCTTCCGTTTTACCGACAGACTCCTCCGGAATGTTTATCGACTCTTTTCTTCTCTTCACTTTCCGTTTCCTCTTTCCCTTTCTACTAGGTAGACTTACGTCTCAAGGTTTTTTATCGTTCCTTTCTATTCTTATGAAAGAATTCACTTGTTACGTTTCTTTATCCCCTGTCGTTATCTTAACCCTTTTGACCTCTAGAGAACTTCTTTTAATCTCTATGGTTCCCTTATAAAGTACGTTTCTGCCCGTGTTATTTCACTTCTTTACCATACCTGGATTGTCTTCGTCTTCTATAATTCTTCTCCACCGTTCTTATGTGTCTTCTTGACATGTTTTTTCTAGAAGTGCTGGTTCTATTGGTGTTACCACACTAGTAAGTGGATCTCGGTCTGTAGGACCTTACGTTTCAGTTCACTCGGAATCCTTCGTAGTGATACTTGTTTCGATCATCTCCACTACCTTAAGGTTGACTCGATAAAGTTTAGGATTTTCTACTACGACACTTTCACGACATAAGTTATACGGTCGTTTAAACCTTTTGAGTCGTCACCGGTGTCCTGACTTTTTCCAGTCAAAAGTAAGGTCAGGGCGTCTTTCCGTTACGGTTTCTTACGAGTTTGATGGCGTACTAACGTGAGTAAAGTGTACGATCGTTTCATTACGAGTTTTAATAGGTCGGTTCGAAGTTCTCAACCACTTCGTACTTGAAGGTCTATAAGTTCGACCCAAATCTTTACCGTTTTCTTGGTCTCTAGTTTAACGGCTGTAGGTAACCTAGTAACTTTTTCGTTCTCTCAAGGTCTTTTTGTAGAGGAAAACGTAACAACTGATTTGGTTTCGGAAACTGACACACCTAGTGTTATTTGACACCTTTTAAGAATTTCTCTACCACAGCCCTCGGCGCAATCCGTAAACTGTTTTACCTCCGTACCGGGGTTGAGGGAGAGGAACAGGGTGTCCGTAATTGGGTCCTACTTCCTCAATCCGGAACACTAAGACTGAACAAAAAGGAGAGGAACCGACTCAACTGACTTTCCTTATAATTCCACGAATAACAAGAACTCTCCTCGTACTCTTCCGTATTTCGGAAGAAGTCCACACGAGTCTTTTATTAAGTATTTCAATCAGTAACTGTAAACAAGTTCCTGAAAATGTTTTCTCACAAGGTCCCACTCGTGTATCCGACGTCGAACTCCGGTACTCTCCCTAAAGATAGACTTCGGATAAATACTCCTTTCACAAATACCGTTTCCTCAAACGACTTAAATCCCGAATACTTATTAATTTTATCAATCTTCGATTTCCAAATCCCTTACAACATTACAATCGTATAAGATGATATCGAATATCTCTAATCCTTGAAATCTCTATAATTATCGATCTTCGGGAAAAATTCTTTATCACTCGAATCCTATGATCCCCGTTTGTCCTGAATCTTTCTATTCTTTATTTGTCTTTATACCATACGTCAGGTCTGTAATCGTACTACATAAGTGTTCCTGTGTACTCTTTTTCATCTATTCTCTTAACGACTCCGTCCTTGAGGAAAACTCCCCGTTGTTACTAAATACCTTTGTTGTTTAGACCCAGTCACCCTTGACTTTTACAATTTGGAGACTGGATTACGAAAACATTTTCATATTTTCTCTTAGAATTCGAACCTTATTTATACGTCGGGTTCTTTTGACTCTCCGACGTAGTAAAGAACGACTGTGGCGAGTAGAGAAGTGCAACTAAGGGACCGACGACCTCGACCTGAGGCCGTTCTACCCTCATGGTCCGACGGAGTGGACGGAGGACTCTCTAGACATACGTCAATCTTGGTCTGTACCTTGTTGTCTGACCAAAGTTTAGTCCTTTCCTCATACAGTTCCGACATATAACAGTGGGACTAATAAATTGAATATACATCTCGTGTGGGACGTTTTACGACCCGACCTACTTCGTGTCCGACCTCCGTTCTAACGTCCCTCTTTATAGTTATTAAAGTCTGTGTGTCTACTATCCTGGGAATACCGTTTTTCGTTTCTTGATTTCTCGGAGAACTACTTTCACTTTCTCCTCTCGCTTTTTCGGCTGAATTTTGAGTTGTAAGTCTTTTGATTGTAGTACTGGAGGTCAGAGTAGTGAAGTACAGTTTATCCCTTTATTACCTTTGTCACTCTCTGAAATAAAAGAACCCGAGGTTTTAGTGAAGTCTACCACTAACGTCGGTACTTTGACTTTCTACGAACGAGGAACCTTCTTTTCGATACTAGCTGGATCTGTCGTATAACTTTTGTCTCTGTTATGAAACGGTCGTTTCCAGGTAAATCAGGTTCGAGACCAAAAAGATCATCAGTACATACCTGTACTCTCAACCTGATATTTCTTTCGACTCGTGACCTCTTAACTACGAAAACTTGATAACACTACCTCTTCTGAGAACTCTCAGGGAACCTAACGTTCCTCTAGGTTGGTCAGTTAGGATTTCCTTTAATCAGGACTCATAAGTAACCTTCCTGACTACGACTTCCACTTTGAGGTCATCAAACCGGTGGACTTCGTTTATTGTCTGAGTAAACTTTTCTGGGACTACGACCCTTTCTAACTTTCGTCCTCCTCTTCCCCTACTGTCTCCCACCAACCTAACGTAGTGACTGAACAACCTGTACTCAGACTCGATCGAGGTCCTCAACCACGACCTGTCCCTTCAGACCGCACGACGTCAGGTGCTCCAGTGTCTTAACGTGTACTAACTCGCTGACTTGATTGACTTGACTTGACTTCTTATGTGTCTTCTTGATACATTTTTTTTTAGAATTAATGGGTCTATTGGTGTCACCACTCCAGCGAGTGGATCTCGGTCTATAGGACATGACACCTCAGTTCACTCGGAATATTTCGTAGTGATACTTGTTTCGGTCATCTCTAGTACATTAAGGTCAACTCGATAAATTTTAGGATTTTCTACTACAACAATTTCAAGACGTGAGTTATATAGTCATTTAAACCTTTTGAGACGTGACCTGTGTCCTGACCTTTTCCAGTCAAAAGTACGGTTAGGGTTTCTTCCCGTTACGGTCTCTTACAAATTGATGTCGTGTTAGTACGAGTAAAGTGTACGATCATCCCGTTAAGAGTTTTAAGAAGTCCGCTCCGAAGTTGTCATGTCCTTGACTTTTGAAAGTCTACATTGTGACCCAAAGATTTTCCGTCTCCTTGATCTCTAGTGTGACGGTTGTAGGTATTCTACTATCTTTTTTCGTTCCCTAAGGTCTTTTTGTAGACGGTCGTGTAACCTTTCTGGGACTACGACCCTTTAGACCTCCCGTCTTTCTCTTCACCCACTGTCTCCTACTCTACCAACCTACCGTAGTAGCCGAGTTATCTGTACTCAAACTCGTTTAAGTCCCTCTATCACTTCCTGCCCCTTCGGACTATACGACGTCAGGCACCTTAACGTTTTTCGACCTGTGTTGAATCGTTGACTTGTTGTTTTGTCCACTAATCATAGTGTAATGTAAAACTCTTGACGATACAATCTACTAGAAAGTGGAGGGTCTCAGACATTAATATCTCGACTCAGTGGAGGAAGGGAGTATCCTTTGGGTCCATACCCAAAGCTAGAGACGGTTGTATACAATCATATCTCAGACCTCTTGACCACCATACTAATTGTTTAGTCCACACTTTTGGTCAGTCTTATATACATCTTGTTGAACGTAATAGATCTATCCTTTGTCTCCACGATATAAAACAGAGAATGTACCAATTTTGAACGAATGTCCTTTTTGTGTATAAGATCTTCATCAGATATCCCTGAATCTACTATGACACTTTCACGACGTGAGTAATACGGTCGTTTAAACCTTTTGAGTCGTCACCGGTGTCCTGACCTTTTCCAGTGAAAAATAAGGTTAGGGTGTCTTTCCGTTAAGGTTTCTTACGAGTTTGATAACCTGTTAACGTGAGTGGAGTGTGTGATCATTTCACTACGAATTTTAAGAGGTTCAGTCCGAGGTCGTTATGCACTTGCTACTTGAAGGTCTACAAGTTCGACCAAAATCTTTTCCGTCTCCTTGGTGTCTAGTTCAACGGTTGTAGACAACCTAGTAGTTTTTCGTCCTCTCAAGGTCTCTTTGTAGATACAGACGAAATAACTGATGCGGTTCCGGAAACTAACACACCTAGTGTTATTTGACCTTTTAAGACTTTCTCTACCCTTATGGACTGGTAGATTGGACGGAGAACTCTTTGGACATAAGTCCAGTCCTTCGTTGTCAATCTTGACCTGTACCTTGTTGTCCGACCAAGGTTTATCCTTTTCCTCATGTAGTTCCGACATATAACAGTGGGATGACTAAATTGAATGTACGTCTCATGTAGTACTCTTTGTGACCCGACCTACTTCGTGTTCGACCTTAGTTCTAACGACCCTCTTTATAGTTATTGGAGTCTATACGTCTACTGTGGTAGGAATACAGTCTTTTACTTCTTGATTTCTCGGAGAACTACTTTCACTTTTTCCTCTCACTTTTTCAACCGAATTTCGAGTTGTAAGTCTTTTGATTCTAGTACCGTAGGCCTGCATAGTGAAGTACCCTTTATCTACCCCGTTGTCACCTTTGTCACCGATTGGAATAAAAAAACTCGAGGTTTTAGTGACGTCTACCACTGACGTCGGCACTTTAATTCTACGAATGAGGAACCTTCCTTTCAATACTGGTTGGATCTGTCGTATAATTTTTCGTCTCTATAATGAAAAAGTTGTTTCCAGGCAGATTAGTTTCAATATCAAAAAGGTCACCAGTACATACCTACACTCTCAACCTGACATTTCTTTCGACTCACGGTTTCTTAACTACGAAAACTTGACACCACTACCTATTCTGAGTTCTCAGGGGACCGGACGTTCCTCTAGGTCGGTCAGGTAGGATTTCCTCTGGTCAGTACCCACAAGTAACCTTCCTGACTACAACTTCGACTTCGAGGTTATGAAACCGGTGGAGTACGCTTCTCGACTGAGTAAACTTTTCTGGGACTACGACCCTTTCTAACTTCTGTCCTTCTGTTCCCCTGTTGTCTCCTACTCTACCAGCCTACCGGAGTGACTGAGTTACCTGTACCCAAACCCACCTGAGGCCCTCAAATACAACCTATCCCTCCGGACCACACGACACGAAATACCCCAACGTTTCTCAGTCTGTGCTAACTCACTGACTCGACTTCACTTGACTTGATATAATATATTGATTATTATGTTTCATGTGTTATTACTCCATGGTATTATTAATAATAATAAATATTAATACGTCAACACTGTTAATATAAATGTATATTTTCGACTAAGTGGACACCAAAAACTGTTATTTTGATTTTTATATCTAATTTCTTTCGTAATATTTCAAACATCTCACAATTTTTGGTCTTAAGACAGAACTTAACTACCAAAGGAAATAGTTGTTAAATAACATATAGAAATTACCTTATATAGTTCACCCATTTATACTACTATAAAATTTGAATGTTATTATTTTATCAAAATAAAAAACTCGTGTATGTCTAATTTATAAATTGTATAAATGTAAATTAATATATATAATTCTTTGACTATTTTTAGTTTTACATTTTTAGTATATAGTACCTATTAATAAAGGATAAATTTTTACTTAAGTTTAAAATCTTTCTGATTAAACTCACAAAACCCAACAATTTAGTGTAGAGGACGAAACTTTTATAATAAGTTAAATCTATTTAAATAAGGTCTTAAAAATTTTTATGGATGACACTTTTCACTCCGAGTATTAGGATTTAGTAAGTTATGGACAATGGATTACCCTTCCTTCACTGATTCACCGATTAAAGATGTATAAAAGTAAAAGGGAATCAACTTAGAATCCACAAAAGTATCCGTACTCTCGTACTCTCAACGAATGGGTTTATTTACAATTTAACGATTTTTACTTCTCACATCAAAAAGGAGAGAGAAACAAAAAATTGTTTCGTGTCATAATTAATATTATAGTTATCTTCTCCATCGTTTATTCGTTTATTACTGGTAATTAACTGATATGACATTTTTTTTTTCGAAAGAATTAAAACAGAATAAAAATACAACTAATAAACCTCTATAAAACTATAAGACCTTAATTTTTCGTAAACGTATTAAAGAGAATCAGAAGTCAAGCAAGTCAAGTCAACGAGTCAACACAGGCTGAGAAACGCTGGGGTACTTGACGTCGACGGAGGGACAGGTAGTGGTTGAGGTCTCCAGTGAGTTTGAGTGTAGGTAACTCAGACACTACGGCAGGTCGGTAGAGTAGGAGCCAACAGGGGAAGAGGAGGACGGGGGTTAGGGAGGGTCGTAGTCTCAGAAAGGTTACTCAGTTGAGAAGCGTACTCCACCGGTTTCATGACGTCAAAGTCGAAGTCGTAGTAAGGGAGGTTTCTTTAGGGTCCCGACTAGAAGTCTTACCTGACCAACCTAGAGGAACGTCAGGTTCCCTGAGAGTTCTCAGAAGAGGTTGTGGTGTCAAGTTTTCGTAGTTAAGAAACCACGAGTCGAAAGAAGTATCAGGTTGAGAGTGTAGGTATGTACTGGCGACCTTTTTGGTATCGGAACTGATATACCTGGAAACAACCGTTTCATTACAGAGACCAAAACTTATACGATAGATCCAACCAGTATTGAAAAGAAGGTTTCTATTCGTAGAAAATTAAAGTACCGACGTCAGTGGTAGACGTCACTAAAACCTCGGGGGGGGGTTTTATTTTAGACTGTAACAAAGGTGACAAAGGGGTAGATAAAGGGTACTTCACTACCCTGGTCTACGGCACTAGAAACAAAAGACTTACAACTGGAACATTTTGAATAAAAAGATAACTTTTAAAACACATACAATAGGTATTTCCTTTTAAAGTTTATACGGTAAAATGGAAAACCACATTAAGACAAGTGAGTTTTATCTCTGGTTTTCTTTTATAAATATCAAGTCGTAACTTAGGTCTTCAAAGAATCGTGTTAAAAACATATCAAAAAAATTTTTAATAATAATAAAATGAAAAAAAAGAATGGCTTCACTCGTCTCCATGAAATTAGTTCAAAATACGAAAGGATGTACGGATTATAAAGAGAGGAAATAATTACATGATTATTCACGAGATTAGGAACTTTACCTAACACCCGAGTTCGACAGAAACGAAAGTGGATTAAAGAGGAACCGTTGGTGTCTCTGGTTGAATGTTCTGAGACCTATTTAATCCTACGGTTTCTCATGTCAATTATTAATGAACAATAGTATAATTATACAGATAGAGAGCAAGAGAGAAAGGGAGGATTATGGTGTGACATGCGATCTAGGTTACAAAGATTAACTTCTCCCTTATATGTCACGACGAATGGTCCTTTTTATAAAAATTTGGAAACGTATAAATTATTAGTGACTGCACCTTAGATTTTTTTACTATGTTCACTTCAATAGATGTTTTATTGTTGTCTGAGTATCTGGATTACTTAAATACCAATACTACCTCTTTCCTCTCCCACCCACCCTCTCTGACCCTCAAATCCTAACTGTACATGTGTGACGATATAATTTTATCCATTGTTGTTCCTGGATAGTATATCGGGTCCTTGAGAACTAGACGTAAGACATTATTGGAATTACCCTTTCCTTAAACTTTTTCGTATCCTTTTTTCATTCAATTAAACTTTAGAAACACATGATTTACGGGACTCGTTGTAAAGACAACCGACGAAAAAAAGAGGACACATATACTGTATCATATCCTGTAAGAAAGTACAAGTAAACGTACCGAATTTAAAACGACTTTTTACTCTGTAAAATCTTTTATTTAACATTATTGAGACTGTTTTTGTTATTTTTTCAAAATTACGGTATTCTCTAATTTAATTCAGGATAATAAAAATAGAGGCAGTATTCTTTTTTTTGATACTCATATACTCCCATCTTCCTCACTCATAAATCCTTACCACACTACTTCGACCCGAAGGGTCCACCGCGATACCATTTCTTGGACGGACGTTTATACCCTCTGTATTCTCTACACCCAAGTTAGGGCCCCAGTCCTTCTAGGGGACCTCCTCCCGGACCGTTGGGTAAGGCCAAAAGAACGGATCTTTTATGACACCTGTCTCCTCAGACCGTCCGATGTATGTCAGGTAACCAAACGTTTCTCACTCTGTGTTGACTTCGTTGAATCGTGTGTGTGAACCACTTCGTTGACCCACGGTTCTAGTTATTATTTTCTCTTCGTTTAATCTCAATACTAAACCTTCAACCTAGACTGTAAAATTTCTATTCACCTTAGTTACACCCCAGTCCTATTCTTTCAGTTGAGGGGTCAGCTTATCTTAATAATGTCATCATTGTTTAAAATTCCCTTATGTAGAAATTAAGATAAAATAAAATTTTTATAAGGACATTTCATAATTTATAGAGTGTAGTTTCTAAAGATTTAATAAACTCATTTAAATTAATTCTTAATACTGTAGTGAACCATAGTACAAGATTGAGTTCCGACTTCGAAAATCTTTGTAAATCGATATTGGTTTTCTCAATCTTTATAAGAACGAGTATATAAAGACTATATGAAAATATCATCCTCGAAAGAAACACTGAGTCACCATTTCTTGGACGGATGTTACTTCCTCTGAGTCCTCTCCTCTCAAACTAGGGACCCAGTCCTTCTAGGGGACCTCCTCCCGTACCGTCGAGTGAGGTCATAAGAACGGACCTTTTAGAGTACCTAGTTACTCGGACCGGTCGATGTCAGGTACCCCAGTGTTTCTCAGCCTGTACTGACTTTACTGACTCGTGTGTGGGTGTGTTGGACTATCAAGTCATCGATTAAATCTCACTTATCAGAGAATGAATATTTTCAAATATAAAATCAAACTTTAGATCGTCGTGACCTATAAAAGACATTCTCAAATAAAAGTTTATTTTAGTAAATATTAAACTATGTCCAAACTTTACAATTTCGAATAAAAAGAAACCTATATCTAGATTTAATTTTATTTTATACATGTATGATCAAAAACTTATGATTTTAACATTTAGATATAACGATTGGTACAGACAATATCTAATTTTCTACATAATGAAAGATCTGTGTTTTGAGCACATAGACTCTTTTGGATATAAATTAAGGTTATAATCATTTGATTAAGTCCGTATTTCAAACTTGGTATGGATTTCTATAAAAGGAACATTTCCTTTTAAGTACTTGAACCTTGACCTGAATGTCTTTTTAAGAATTTTTTCAATAATCATCTTTCATTGTCATGAACGGTGTTTATATAGAGATTTTTTCCTTTATCTAATACTTTGTACGTAAAATGAACTATACATATCGTAAGTTAAGACTACAACTTCAATATGTTTGTTATAAGCCCCCTTACGAAGTCTTACGATAACAAACTTTCGTACAAAGATAGTTTCTTCAAGTCCTTCGGTGACGTAACCTTAGCCTTTATGGATTCTTTGACGGAAAGACTTTCAACAAACGAAAAGACGGTGGACTTCAATTATCTAAAGGGTACACGAGTTTATATATGAAAACTTAATCTACATTAATTGTACAATTATACAGTCCACCTACTCTTTATAAATCACTCCTTTTATATCGTTAGAACTTTTCTTTTTATAATACATATTATAAATAATTCCAAAGTACTATAAAGAGAATGAAAAATCATAAAATATTCGTGTAAGAAATAGACCGTATGACGATTAACACACTTTTTTTGAAATGTCTTATAGACTCTTGAAGACAAAACGATGAAATAAGAAGAGTTTCCATTAAAAATGAACTAGTCAACAAAATGGACCTTTGAAAAAAATTTCTTTCGTTTCTAGTATAGACTCAAGTAAAAATTTTTTATGTAATACTTTTTTCCTTCACCCATTTTGAAATCAGTTAATCGGTAGGGGAACGACGGTTACCAAGATTTAGAGACTTAATTTTAAGTTTTAATTCCGTATTATTAGAGGATTCTAAAGGAACTCTGTCAGAAATACAACTTACGTTAGCGTAACAATAGAACAATAAAGGAGGAAGATAATCTCTTTTACAGACGGAAGGTGAATCTCAAAATTAACAAAGAGTAGTACTTTAGAGGGGAAGATTATAATAGAACGACTTATGAGGACCATATAGGATCTCTTGTGTTAAAGATACTCTACAACCATTAAACTTTGTCTAAATCTATTAGTGTGTTATGTAGGTATCTTAATATATTGGTAACTTACCTAAATAAAAACCATAAAATTATTTTACATGCATACTGTATGAAACTAAAATTAGGAAAACACAAAGACTTATCATTACATTTCGTGAATACCATCACCGTTCTATTTCTGTACTCTAAATGACCAAATTAATTAAGTGAGAATTTTAAAAAACAACTACCCACCAAAGAAATGTAGTGTGTAACTAAAGTAACCGTATTCTTCGTCTTAATATCCTTAGTTTTATTTATAATAATTTAATTTCTACGATATACTAGTTTAAAGTTTATATGTACGGTATTTTGTATGGGTGTGTCCAATTAAAAGTTAGAAAAAATCTTCATTCAAAGTGTCAAATGGTTGTTGTGTCAAATGGATTTTCAAAAACATAGGAAAGTTAATAAATACAGTAGTTTTACGTATGGTTTCCTTTGATTCATTAATAACGTATCTTTACACGAGACAAAATCAACAAAGGAAGTAAGGTAAAGGAAGACTTTACACAAAAAGACAGACTAGAATGGAGTCTTGGAAAAAGTAACATAGTCTAAAATGGAGTCTTGGAGGAAAAGGAAGAAATACAGTCTAAAATGGAGTCTTGATGGAAGGAAGACACTCTAAAATGGAGTCTTGGAGGTAGAAATATAAGAGTTTACATAACAGTCTGGATTAAAAGAGTTGATAAGAAACGGGACAACAACAAGTCAGTGAGACAACACAGATTACAAAAGAATGACGTACCTGTCGTCGTGTGGTCCAAAGGGGTAGGAAGTGATAAAGAGTCTCGAACGAGTTTGCGTACAGGTAATTCAGTTGCTACGGTAGGTTGATAGAGTAGGACAGTTGGGGAAGAGGAGGACGGAAGTTAGAAAGGGTTGTAGTTCGAAAAAAGGTTACTCAACCGACAAGTGTGCTCCACCGGTTTCATAACCTTGAAGTTGTAGTCGTAATCAGGAAGGTCACTTATAAGTCCCAACTAAAGGAAATTCTAACTGACCAAACTAGAGGAACTTCCAGTTCCCTGAGAGTTCTCAGAAGAGGTCGTGGTGTCAAGCTTTCGTAACTAAAGAACCCTGAGTCGGAAGAAATACCAGAAATATATATGTAATACATAAATAAAAATTGACGAGACCCAGAAGTAACGACGACAGAAGAGATCAATCAGTGAGTTAATCAGGACAATCAGCAAGGCAACACAGGTTGAGAATCACTGGGGTACCTCACCCCGAACGGTCCGAAAAGACAGGTACCCTAATAGGTCCGTTCTTATGACCTCGTCCAACGGTAAAGGAAGAGGTCCCCTAGTAGGGTTCGATCGTAGTCCCAAAAAAGGTTACTCAGTCGAGAAGCGTAATCCACTTGTTGTATAACCTCGAAGTCGAAGTCGTAGTCAGGAAGGTTACTTATAAGTCCCAACCGAAGGAAAATCCTAACTGACCAAACTAGAGGAACGTCAGGTTCCCTAAGAGTTCTTAGAAAAGGTCGTGGTGTCAAACTTCCGTAGTCAAGAAACCACGAGTCAGAAAAAAAAAAAAAAAATTTAAAGAAAATGAAATGTTATGACATAACTAAAACGGTATGTAGTTGTACTTAGGCGGTACCCACATGTACTCAAGGGTTAGGACTTTGGGGGAGGGAGGAGGGAGGGACATGGTAGAGAGACCCAGTAGGGTCACGTGGTCGGGCTTCGTAGGACATAGCTTGGATCTGACCGCTAAGCAACGAATGTACTATAATATGTACAAAGTTACGGTAAGTGGGTTTAGTAGGGTGGGAAAGGGAGAGGGTGTCTTAGTTTTTTAGACAAGATATGTAGACACAGAGAAAACGACAGAGCGTATGTCCCAATAGTAATGGTAGAAAGATTTAAGGTATATGTACACAATCATATGACATAACGACAAAAAGAAAGACCGAATGAAGTGAGACATATTAACCGAGGTCAAAGTAGGTGGAGTAATCTTGACTAAGTTTACATAAGAAAAATTGCCGACTCATTATGAGGTAACACATATACATGGTGTCGAAAGAATAGGTGAGTAGACGACTACCTGTAGATCCAACGAAGGGTACAGGACCGATGATATTTGTCACGACGCTACTTGTAACCCCCATGTGCACAGAGAAAGTTAAGACCAAAGGAGCCACATATACGGATCGTCACCCTAACGACCCAGTATTCCGTCAAGATAAAGGTCAAAAATTCCTTAGAGGTGTGACAAGAGGTATCACCGACATGATCAAACGTAAGGGTGGTCTCTATTTAGGTGTGTGGATACCCGTGGAATAGAAGCTGTTTCCTCCGTTCTTATATGTTACCTAATTTCTGTTAGAGAAATTGTTCACCACGACCCTTTTGACCAGTTGGTGAACATTTTCTTACTTTGGTCTTGTGAAGATTGTGGTATGTGTTTTTATTTGAGTCAGAAAAATAACAGGTCGAATGTAGGTATATATTGATGACCTTTTTGGTATCAAAACTGATCTACCTGGAAACAGTTATTACGTTACAGAGACGTAAAATTATATGACAGATCCAACCAGTATAGAAAAGAAGGTTTCTCATTCGGAGACAATTAAAGTACCGACGTCAGTAGTAGGTGTCACTAAGACCTCGTGTTCTTTTATTTCAGACGGTGACAAAGGTAACAAAGGGGTAGATAAACGGCACGGTACTGTACCCTGACCTGTAGTACTAGAATCAAAAAAACTTATAACTCAAAATTTGGTCGGAAAAGTAAGAGGAGAAAGTGGAGGTAGTTCTCCGAGAAATTATAGAGAAACAAAAGACGGAAATACCACCACAGTAGACATATAGACTCCAATAACTATAAAGAGGGTCGTTAGAACTAAGGTCAAACACGAAGTAGGTCGGACCGTAAAACGTACTACATGAGACTTATCTTCAATTAATTCGTCCCACTGTTATATATCTGAACTGTAGGAGGAAAGGATTAAACCTTGTCATGCAACAAGGTACAGACCAAGATTGACCACGAAGGACTGGGTGTGTGTCCGAAGAATCCTCCGTCCAGTCCACCAGACCATAAGGGTAGAGGAATTCTTAAGGGGTACCAAACAACACTAGATGTGTCAGATTCAGAAATCGTATCAGTTACTAAAACGATTCAAGGAAAAATAAAGAAAGACAATAATAAACTGTTGATTGAATACAGTTATAAAAAGTTTCAAAATGTCTTTGGACCACTCTATAGGTATGTAATTTCGTGATGTATAGAATCACTTATAAAAGGTACATCGATCGAGGAAAAAAAGATTTTGTGATTTCCTACTAAGAGAAAGTACACGTTCTCTTGTGTTAATAATATCTCTAATAATACTCGAGAGGTAAAAAAGAGTTTCGACAACCTAATACAGAAGAAGTAAAGAGGGAATATTTTCTATAACTTTCTATACCTAACTTGATTTTATACATAAATAGAAAAGAGGGAGGACTTTGTGAGGGGGGTTTCGGTGTTTTAATCCCATTTTTACATAATTGGTAGTTCTTTGTACCTTAACATCTTATATTGTATTTAAAATTCTTTAAAACACTTTAACATTTCTACTGAATACTTAACGTTAACTGAGAACACTGGTTTCCCTCGTGTTCGGATTCAATCCCGACAAAGACCTTTAACCGTAACTTGATCTTTATTTGTTAGCCCAATTTAAGATATCTACCGTGTTACCCGAAAATCGAAAGGGATCGATGGGTATAACTGGATGGGTGTGGGGGTGTCCGTCATTCGGTTTGAAAGTAAGAGACTCTAAAACCCTGTCCCATATCGACTTCCGTCTCCACTCCGTGTCTCGACTGTGGTCCCCTAATTTACTTTCGGACTTAGGACTGATTAGTCTTATAGGTCAGTCAGACGAAAGAGGTACGGAACAAGGGTCCTGTCGTAGATCTGTATATAAGGTAAACCGTTTTTTTTGGGTGAAAAGAGATTTCCTCATCTCAAGTACTCTCCGTTACAGATCCGTCTGAATGTGACCCCCTTATAAGTCTTTATTGGTGGTTTGTAACATGTCCCGTCCCGTACCTAGTTGTTGAGGGGAAATGTTTCTTAAAGTTATTCGAAGTTAATTAATATCTTTTCTCTGGTTTGGAACTCTTTAAGTTCCTTTCGGAATTTTTTTTTTTTTTCTGGTTTTGTTTACTCTCACATTTCTCCCCTCTATCTCTGTCTCTTTCCTATTATATTTTTCAATTTAATAATTTTTTTTTAGTTGGTCTATTCTCTGTTCTCAACATGATTAACCTCCTTTTTAGTCCTTCGATATTCTTTCTCTTATTTCGTGTGAAGGGGACGGGGAGGTTTTCCTTCAGAGTCTTTAATTTTTATCTTTTTTTTAATCAATTCTTCTTTATTCATCTTTTAGACCTTCTATTCCATCTAACTATTCAGGATTTTTCATCTTATCTTACTGCGTCTATATTTTTAATCCTTTACTCAACAATTTCTCTAGAAACTCCTAACTAGGGACACCGGGTTGTAGACTGAGTGTCCATGAATTCTTTTCTTCCTGTCTTACTTTTATTTACTCCGATTTGTCAGGACTTCAGTCCTCTCACCGATTCCTAACGAACGTCTTTGGAGTCTCGTCACTCACACATCTCTTTCGGTAGATCTATTCCCGTCTTTCTCTTCCACTCTCTTCCTCCTAGAGGATCTAATCTTGTATGTATATTGATCTATGTAATAGACTACATTGACTCACAACCTCTTTAACAACGTTCCTTATACTACCCAAAACCTCACATACCCTTTTCGTCTACAGATATAAATCTTTTGGTTCATTTCCTTTTCTGAGTCTTTTTATTAATATCCTTATTCTTTTGTATTACAAACCGTACAATACACCGAGTCGATATCCGTTATCATTATGGAGTTTTTAAAAAATCTTTTATTACTTTATTCGTATAATCGTCTACATACTAGGGATGACAAGATTCACCGATTGTGAGAAGGTTCGTGTATCATATATAAGTTTACTTATACTTATCTAATATTTTGTTTATCTGTGAAAGTACTAACGCCCACCAGTCTGACCGTGATCAAGAATGGTCACCCAAAGGTAACCCAGACATTAATTTCAAGTTCCCAGAAGTAACGTAATCGACACTGTGTCTCTATGTCAAAAGAGAGACTCGAAATTTCTCATATTCAATTTAAACATAGAAATTTAAATAAAACTTTTGATATTTCATTATATTGTGTGTTCGTCGGGAGTGAAACATACGATCCCGTCTGACACTTTTACTAGTAAGTACGATTTTGGTATATCTCACTAAAAATTATTAGTTACTCTTTTTTAATTTTAACGAGGTATAGAAATCTTTTAAACTCTTTTGTAAATTTTCATAGAATGATAGTAAATGTTTACATATCCCTTCATTTTTTGTCTTTTTTAATCGTAAATAAATCATGTGACATTAAGTTTCGTCATCTGATTTACTCTTAATTTTACAAAATACAGAAACATTTTTTATCGAATAATTCTTATGTAATTGGTGAAGAACGGAAAAGTAGTATATTGAACGATAAACCTGACTTGTAGAAAAGATACGGAACCACCTGACAGTATGAGGAAAGATTCAGACTTATCGATTAAATCTGTAAAGTGGGAAACATGAAAGTTACGGTACTGTATAGAGACTCTCAACGTAATTACACTTCAAAGAACTGTCGTCATAAAGGGGGCCCTGTAACAGGAGTCTTGGGGAAAAGAATGAATATAGTTATATAATCGGAAATGATTCAAGAAAACCGACGAGTCGATCTCAGGGAACTTATCGCCGTTACAATCGTAGGTGTGGCAGTCGACAAGGAAGACACTGAGGTAAACATGAATTAAGTTTGAAGTGACGGTCGTCATAGTAAAAAAACAAAGAAACGACATGAAAGTAGAAATAATTAGTTTAGGTAGAAACCTAATAGGTAAAAACACTTTACCGTACCCCCAGACAGTGACTGTCTGTTCCTCAGTCGTATCCGTGTGAGGAACGACAGAAGTTTACTTAACTCTCGTCTCTGTGTCACTGCTTCGAGACCGTCTAAACTTTTCTCACTACACGAACGAGTGGCTGGTACTACCCGTGGCCAATGATGTATTTCTAAACACTTGGTTTCTCGATAGACACTTTGTACGAAAAGTGTCAATTATGTGATACCATTTGACTTCCAACGTGACACAACATCTTCTTGCACATAATAAATCGATTTGACACCATTGATTTTAAGTACATACAACCTTGGTATGTTTGACTCTTGATCCAAAAATAACGTGGACTGATCAACGGTGAAAAATATCGTCCTACCTTACAGAAAGGTCGTGTAGTACAAATAAGTGATAAACCTACAATTAGTTCTTACCCAAATATTGAGTTTCCTAATTGTGTAAAATAATCATATATTTTACCCAACGTTAAATTTATCTAGAAATAAATTTAAGACTTTCATAGTTTTGTGTTATGAAAAGGGAATGACGTAGTTTAAAATCAAATTAGGAAAAATTTAAATAGTGCTGTATTTGTTATATAAGTGTAAATCTTTTGGTCTCATACTACCTTTTTTCAAATTACAATTTAACTGTTTACTCGGATACCAAAATGGCGAGAGAGTAATACCTCCCAAGAAGAAAGATTTCAAGTCCCACCCCCCCTTCAGTCAATGAATTTCATTTTAATCGGGAAATCTAGAGAGAAATCTTTTTCACTGTTCAAGCACCCAGACCAAGTCTAACACGATACATTAATCCGAAATTCCTCCATAGATTCCAATAGTTTACCTTACCCTTACTACGACTATGTCATCCTTTCCTTCAATTTGTTGTCATTACCGTCCCTCACATCCGTATTTAATTTGAGTACACAACCGTCATCAAAAGACTCAATGGGTATAAAAGTTCTCGAGTAAAAATCACCCTCTTGGTGCAGAGACACTAAAACGTTTAAGGGAAGAAAGTTTGGGACGACGACGACGACGACGATTCAGCGAAGTCAGCACAGGCTGAGACACGCTGGGGTATCTGCCGTTGGGTGATCCGAGGGGGAAGGGACCTTAAGAGGTCCGTTCTTGTGACTTCACCCAACGGTAAAGGAAGAGGTTACGTACTTTCACTTTCACTTCAGCGAGTCAGCACAGTCTGAGAAGCGCTGGGGTACCTGACGTCGGATGATCCGAGGAGGTAGGTACCCTAAAAGGTCCGTTCTTATGACCTCACCCAACAGTAACGAAAGTTTGGGATGTCTGGCGATTTCTCGTTACATTTCTCGAAAGCATTTGGAATTAACGAGGTATATCCCTACAACCCAAAGGAAGAACCGTTTTACGCACTTCGACGGAGTTAATCCTTATCCGAAGGAAACGGAAATTGACGAGAAAAGTCGCGGTCGCTGATCCACAAGAGTAAAAGAAAAAAGTACGACAAGAGTATACAGAAAGACTTATGAGAATGATACAATAAGTGAAGTATTACTGAGAATTCTTAGACAAAACAGTAAAGAGACCGACTTTCAGGGGTTTAACAGTGTCCATAAATTTTCAAAAACTAATGAAGAGAAGTGTGTATAAAGAGGTTTCCTTTAGAAATATTAGTAGTGTACGTATAACCATATAAGTACTCTATGATCATAAATCCGGATGAAACCCCTCGAGACACGTCTTTAGTTAGTAAAAGGGAATCCGGTAATGACCTTTAAGCCCGTGAAAGAAACGTGGTCTTTAAAAATTTTAATAAAAAATTAACTTCATATTAGCGAAATGTCTTAAAACAGTAAAAAGACAGTTTGGAGTTGTACTTAGTCGGTATCCATATGTATACAGGAGAGGGACAACTTGGAGGGAGGGTAGAGGGAGGGGTAGGGTGGGAAGATTCATCGATATCTCGGGGACAAACTCAAGGAACTCAGTATGTCGTTTAAGGGTGACCGACAGAGAAAATGTATACCATTACATTCAAACGTACAATGACAGAGGTATGTAAAGTGGAAGAGGAGGGGACGTGGTGGGGTACAGGCATTCAGACAAGAGATACAGACAAAAAGGTAACGACGGAACGTTTATTAAGTAACCATGGAAGAAAGATCTAAGGTATACATACGTAATCATATACTATAAATAGAAAGAGAAAGACTGAATGAAGTGAGACATATTATCCGAGATCCAAGCAGATAGAGGAATCTTGACTGAGTTTACGTAAGCACAAATACCGACTCATTATAAGGTAACACATATACATGGTGTCGAGGAAATAGGTAAGTAGACACCTACCTGTAGCTCGATAACGTACAATGTGGTACAAGGTCGATAAAATTTATCACGACGTCACTTGTGACCCCATGTACATAGAAAAAGTTAAAACTAAAGGAGTCCCATATACGGATCCTCACCCTAACGACCCAGTATACTAAACGTAGTCTTAAAATTCCATTAATTTTAAGACTGTTTAAAGTAAACAGTTTTTACTTTAGGTTTAGTTAATAAAAAAGATATACCAAAAGGATAGACGACGACAGTGGTAATGGTTTCAATAAGGAATATACTCCATCTCTTAGTCTACTGTAAAGTAGTAAATTATGAGTTTTAGAGATTCCTTATAAGAGGGTCTCGTCTATATTTCGGAACTATAACTTTTTTATCGTGTCAAATTTTAGGGGTGGGAAGGGGTATTTATTAATAAGGACGAGAAGTTGTTTATACTGAGAACAAATATTGGACCTTTTTACGTATGGACAAAGTACAACTTTTTAATCTTACAAACGTTTACATAAAAATATTTATATAAAACAGTTGTCAGTTTTGTCACTTTGTTAACTGTACATGGTGACTCTCGGATATCGTTAATCCTTTCCTATCCTTAGTTCACCTTCTATTACTGACTACTTTCCCATTATAACTTATATAACATTAAGTGAAAAAGGAAATTCTAATCACAAACACCATCCAAATTGGGGTACGAGAGGGGTACGGGATGGTACGGAGTCCTGAATTCTTAAAGTTCCTTCAATCAATAGTCTGATTTTTATAGTACCGTTCAAAATGAAACATTGAAAAACTTTTTACTCACAAGAGTGTCGTTCCTCTGTCTGAGTGTCGTCACAGTTAGTTTATATTAGTTAGTCTAATATAAATAAAGTCTTAGTGTTAATGTTGTCCGATATTTCCAGTCTTAACACAAGAATATAATGAATTTTTATTTAAGATTCGACACTTTATAGAAATTTTAAATGGACAAACTGACCTCCACGAGATCAGACGTCACAGTATTGATATCTGAGGGTTATTCACTACAGTTTTGTTCTTGTTAGATTTGACTGACTCTGAGTCAGTCCATTCTTTATTATATGATAATGAATGAGACAAAAAGAGAAAGTAACTGACAAGAAAGGTTCACTAATCTCTTTAAATACATTAACAAGGAAAATATTAATGTTATTAGGACTCATCTTCTCTTCTCGTATAGACCTTTATTTCAAAAAGGAGTTACATGAAACGTAATTTCTCCCATTACTATTACTAATTTAGATTGATACCTACTCAAGTGAAGTTAAACGATCAATAGACGTAAGACGAAATACTACATTTATGATCTTATTATACTGACCTGCAGACATGATTACGTTATTGTAAACACAATCATAGAACTGGTTTGCACAAAAAACTCCTTGTTCTGACTGATGACAAACGGAATCACCGTTATTCACTATAGTCTATCGGTTAACGTACGTTTATAATGTTTTCTCCCTCTGAACTTACTAATTATAACAATCGGTATTGAACAAACCAAAATTAGGTATCTTACTTTTTCCTTTCAGTCGTTATTCAATGAATGAGCTTTTATATACCGTATGTTATCTAAGTAAAAACACTTTCAGAAAAGAGGAAAATGAATAAAAAAGGGGAATAGGAATAAGAGATGGGGACTC
Source organism: Capra ibex (assembly GCA_006410555.1). NCBI lineage: Eukaryota > Metazoa > Chordata > Mammalia > Artiodactyla > Bovidae > Capra > Capra ibex. The sequence goes on from SJYO01007722.1 coordinate 1,763,218, forward strand.
GGTCGTTGTAAGATGATACAAAGGTCACAAAAGAAAATCATTATACGATGACAAAACAAAACATATGAAAGATCGTACATTTACTATACGTGTTACTTAGAAAGTTACAATAAAGTATATATAAAGTAGGTACGTCGTGGATTAACGACGTACTGTGTCACTAAGTGGTGTAAAAGGGAAGATGACCACCTGTAGATTGAACGTAGATAGAGAGACAATGTCGGTAGAACGTTATTTCTTGTGGACTATTTACAGGGATATTGTTTGAACACACTGATTAAGAAATTACACAGTAGGTTTCTCGTCCTAAACCTAATAGATAGACACTTAAGAATTAAACTGTCTCGAGAGGGTAGATTTAGAGGGTAGATCTTACCGACGTGGTCGAATGTTACAATGACTGTAAAAAAAGTCCCGAAAATCTGAAAAGTAAAAGAGACTTTTAATGAGTAAAGGAAAGGTAAAATGATTATCCCAATGATAGAATACGGATAACTGAACACTTAAGATCTTTTGTCAAAGAACAATCAAAATTTGTGACATTTACAAAAGAAGGGACTAGGAAATAAATATATAATTAAAATAAAAAGTAGATAAAAACTCTTCAAAATTAAACGAAATAGTTTAACTAGTTTTAAAAACGGAATCCGAAAAAAAAATTTAACAGTCCCGTAAAGGTTTGATATTTTGTACTATAGTACTTAACAATACTAAAATGTTTACGACTCATTGTAAACAGGACAAAGATAAAAACATTGTTGAACACAATCTACCGTTAATCACTGAGGAACTTGTAAATAATTTTGAGTGGGAATTCATCGGGTTTCGGTAAAATTATGATACTGTAGATGGTCTTACATACTAGAGTTTTGACTGACATATTGTTGTACACTATTTTAAGTAATATCGTGAAGAAATTTCGTGATCCTGATTTATCGACAAGATATAGTTGTCGGATGAGTTGTCTTGTTCTGATTCTATACCATGAATCAGAAGTCAGTACCGAGGGGTTTTAAAGAAGGGTGAAGTACTTTACAACTTACTTGGTAACATATCTATAATCCCACTAGACTTTCCCAAAACTTGTTGTATCATTTGAAGAACACTATGTTATAATTCCCTTTGAGTTTTACTAATGGTAATCTATTTGGTCTTTGCCTTACCTTAATTTTCTACGAATAAAGAACCTTCCTTTCGATACTGGTCGGATCTATCGTATAATTTTTCGTTTCTGTAATGAAACGGTTGTTTCCAGGCAGATCAGTTCCGATACCAAAAAGGTCACCAGTACATACCTACACTCTCAACCTGACACTTCTTTCGACTCGCGGCTTCTTAACTACGAAAACTTTACACCACAACCTCTTCTGAGAACTCTCAGGGAACCTGACGTTCCTCTAGGTTGGTCAGGTAAGACTTCCTCTAGTTGGGACCCACAAGAAACCTTCCTTACTACGATTTCGACTTTGACGTCATGAAACCGGTGGAGTACGCTTCTCAACTGAGTAACCTTTTCTGAGACTACGACCCTCCCTAACCCCCGTCCTCCTTTTCCCCTGTTGTCTCCTACTCTACCGACCTACCGTAGTGACTGAACTACCTGCACTCAAACTCACTTGAGGCCCTCAACCACTACCTGTCCCTCCGGACCGCAGGACGCTAAGTACCCCAGCGTTTTTCAGCCTGTGCTGACTCACTGACTTGACTTGACTTGACTGTGACTTACCTAGAAATAATGAAAAGTCAATTTTCTTTCAACCTTAGAAAAACAGAAGGAAAAAGGAAAGATCGGGAGGTACGAAAAAGAAAGGAAGGAACAAAGGAATTAAATTTATAAACCGTATCTTATATGTAAAAGTAGAAAACTTTACCTACTTTTTCATCACGAATCAATTTGGTGTAATTTCTATCCAAAAATTTAATTTCAACTGTATATCTGGAACTTGTTCAGTTCCAGATTTATCATGCAGTTGTTGGATAACGGTTTCCTTTTTTAAAATTTACTGACAGGATATACAAAAGGGTTGCGTCACTATAATTATGTTTTATAATATTACTTGAAGTGGACCATTTTTTAGGGTGTTTTACACGAATGTTGTATTCTCTTGTCTTACGTCCGACTGTGTATTATTGTGGGTAGTCTTACAACCTCCTTTGACCTTTGTCTATGACACAACCTCTCATTACCGACAAGACTACAATCTACCACACTAAACTTCTCCAATGGGGTTTACCCTACACATCGAGAAAACGGGGTCCTAGTACTGACGACAAGAGTACTAAATATATTCGTACACCATAAGATGTTACGAGGGGGAGGTATTTTTAGTAGGAAACGGTCGACCCACTACAATTGATCCTTGATTAGTATTTGTAGACCGATCAAATATACGTACAACGGAAATAGGGGTCTAACAGTGATTTACTTTATAGACAGATGAAAGTATGCTTAACAAAATCGAAAAATTTTAAAAAGAGTATTATTCTTTCATAAAGAAAAATCATAAAAATCAGGGTTATCAAAACAAACGAATAAGGAACTTGGTTGAGAATCTTAAATTGTTTTGAACAAAAATGAACTTTATGTATCGGAGTAAGAATTGTAATATACTTTTAGAGACTGTAAAAGATAAGTTGAATCGTTACTTAAAAAATGAATATTTATTACCGGGTACTATATCATAAAATAATCTCTTCGTTATCAAAAAGTTTAGGCAGAATATATTTAAATAAAATAAGTCCTTGTGTTGTTTTGGTGGAGCATATTACAAATCCATGAATTAAATACTTATTATCCTTGGTGAGGGTTGGATTAATAGTAAATAAGTAAACAATTGATAAAAAAAGGAGAGAGAGGGGAAGAGAGAAAGAGGGGAGAAGAGAAGGAAGAAAAAAGAGAGAGAATTTAAATAAACGTCATAGAATGATTGGTGACTTAAAAAAGACTTTTAAAAGAGTATGGTTACATGAACGATTTCAAATACTTATAGGTTAATAATTATAGATTTTAGAAAAAAAACAAACATGGTGTGGAAACATCTCCCTCACATGATAGTACTCTCGATCTTTTTAGAATTATAGTCTTTGTAAAAGAGAAACTTTAAGAAGAATCATTTTTAGAACTGCACTAGTGGGTATACTAGAAAAAAGAATAAAGGTAAGAAAGGAGACAGGAAAGGTTAATTAGTAGTTTAAAGGGGTGTTTTCAATAAACATTGTCTTTTGAAATGAATTCTGAAGAAGAATCGAACGGGGAGGTACATACGGTTCTCAGTCCAACTGAAAACACAAAAAAACAAAACGAAAACACACACGAGACACAAAATTGAAAGGTTGATCTAAAATTTACGAACTCTCTCGTCCGACCAAAGACGACTATTTTATGAGACGTTTTGTTTTGTTTTGTTTTGACGAAGTATTTTGAGTACCCGACCACAATACACGACGTATTATATATTCAAGAACAGATAAGACGTTCCTATAATATAAATTCGATTATAATAAAATAAGTTGAAAGTTGAATTATAGTATCGTTATTGACATGAGTGATCCGTTAGTATCTCGACTCAAATTATATAGTTTTAACCCAAATTATAAAAGTACTTTGTCACCTTACTATTGGAAAACTTCATACCATTTAAAATTTCCTAATATTGGATGAAGTGTTTACATTATACATTGTCAAAAGATTCTCTTAAACGTTTATTTTAAACGTCATAAACTTTTTTCCCTTTTTCAACTAATTACAGAGGTGAAGACTCTCTTACTAATCGTGGTTTATAACACGATTCGTAAAATATCCATAGTAATATCAGGTCGGATAGCAACCGATAATAGAAATAAAAACGTCTATTTCTTTGACGTCGAGTCCTTAAATTCATTTAACAGGTTCCAAAATCGTTTCTTAACCGACTCAGTCAAACTTGGGTACGGACAGACCTATGTTAAGAACATAGACTAGACGTATTTCTTTTATGTTTGAATTTTGAGTTTAAGGTCTATAGATGTACCATCAACTTATACTTAAAGGTAAGAAGAATATAATGGTGATACCAAATAAATATAATGGTCACGTTACAATTCATAGATTGTAGGGAACGGACGTGTATTAGAAAGACAATCTTTTAAAGATACTTAAAAATAATCTTAATAAAAAGTTTTTGTTGGGATTCCGACAATCTCTACTGTGGGTTATTGTCCGTTTAACGTTTCAATGAACTGTCAGTACTATGTGAGAGGATGTAATGTCTCTTGTCGACAGATTCTTATGAAACCATTAGAATTTAAACTATCTTAAAATATAAGAAGGACAGTTTAGACATACCCCGACGAGATGGAGATTTAAGTGGATTTTATGTAAACTCATGTATACAGGCTTCCCTTAGGTATTCTTGAGACCTTCATACCTTATTTAAAACTAAGTGTGACAAAAATATTCCATTGTGAAATATAAGTACCACCTACTTACACATGGAACTTTGTTTTCATAAAATAAAGAACCATACCGTCACCCAATTTCAAATAGAAACACCAAGACATCACATACGGAGGTTTTGACATAACATTGATTACAAATTTAACGTGTGGTTCTTAAGGTCCCAACTTTTTCTCTCTTCCCCTCCCCGTTACCCTTTGTCTTCGTGTTTTGTCATCTGTCTTTTCTTTCGTTCTGACCGACTTTTTCATTCTTTTATATGGAATTAAAAGGGGGTTTACCCTTTTTAATAGACCATCTTGTAGGCTTCACGACAGAATTAGTTTGACATCGTGATATGATGAGATAAAGTCTTTCCATTTTCAACATGTAATGAAGTTTCGACACTAAAGTACCTTAAATTAACCATCATAAAGAAGTTTTAGAAATATGGTATACTTTAGAGGAGTCCCTTGTCCACTAATCGACCCCCCGGCCCCCCCGCCCCTAATCTACACCTATGTTTATTGGTGTTTCTGTCTGTCTTTTATGACAATATGTTGTCTATATGTTTACGATATTTACTTTTCAGTTCATTTCAAGTGTCCTCCTCTACTAAAAAATTTATTTAGAGTTCCTTAGTTACGTTAAATAGATCCCTATACATGTTACCAGGTAGATCAGTTCCGATACCAAAAAGGTCATCAGTACATACCTACACTCTCAACCTGATACTTCTTTCTACTCACGACTTCTTAACTAAGAAAACTTGACACCACAACCTCTTCTGAGAACTCTCAGGGAACCTGACGTTCCTCTAGGTTGGTCAGGTAGGATTTCCTCTAATCAGGGCCGACAAGTAACTTCCCTAACTACAACTTCGACTTTGAGGTCATGAAACCGGTGGACTACGTCTCTTATCTAAGTAAACTTTTCTGGGTCTACGACCCTTTCTAACTACCGTCCTCCTCTTCCCCTGTTGTCTCGTACTCTACCAACCTACCATAGTGACTGTGTTACCTGTACCCAAACCCACCTGAGGTCCTCAACCACTACCTGTCCCTCCGTACCGAACGACGTCAAGTACCCCAACGTTTCTCAGTCCGTGTTTACTCACTGACTTGACTTGACTTGACTATACGTTACCCTCCGAAGGGTCCACCCAGCGCCATTTCTTGGGGGAATGGTTACGTCCTCTACGTCCAAGTCAGGGGTCCAGGTCTTTTAGGGGACCTCTTCCTTTACCGTTGGGTGAGGTCATAAGAACAGACCCTTTAGGGTGTCTGTCTCCTCGGACCGTCCGATGTCAGGGACCCCAGGGTTTTCTCAATCTGTGTTGAATGGTTGATTTGTTGTTGTTTTGTACACATTATATTTCTATCAAATCCGCACCCTTTATATTAACCTACCCATTGGTTTCTAACTAGTGTCAACCCGTAGTGAAGTACCCTTTATCTACCCCTTTGTCACCTTTGTCACAGTCTAAAATAAAAAAACCCGAGGTTTTAGTGACGTCTACCACTGACGTCGGTACTTTAATTTTCTACGTATCCAGAATGCGAGGTCCTTTTCTAACAGTCCTGCCTGAACAGTGACCATAGAGAAAGGAGCATGTTATACACGTGTGTGTACAGTCCTGTTTTCTTTCACTTTGGACGGTAGACAGAAGATGGATTTTACTACGTTGAGAGTAGTCGATTTACTTCTCGTCAGTGAACTTCCCCATTGACCTTTCCACCAGTAAGTCGTCCCCACTTCCACCGGTGGGACGTCCCCACTTCTGTTCCCTCCGTCACACCTACGTCGGAAGGACCCTAGAGACCATCGTCTTTTGCCTCACGATGGACCAAACCTTGAGGTCCTAGACTCTCCCGACTCCCTTTGTTACTCCTATGACGACGGGGTCGAAGGACCGAAAGAGTCGAAAAGACATTCGGAGAGTCGTTCGTGTTCATCGGTCAGTCACAGGACACGTCACTCGGCAAAAGGGCCGAGGAAGAGAGAGAGCTAACTGTTCAATTCTAGGGTACCTAAATTAGCGTAGTAGAACTCAAACACTCACATTTTATTCACGGTCCCACCCCCTGAAGAGAGTGGTTGAGACTTATAATTATCAATCACTTTTTAACTTTAGTGTTTTATAACTTATAAAAACGACGACACACTAGAACCGTTCGGAGTCAAAAGATTATACGTTCTACCTTTGTTCTATTCATGAATAACATATCCCAACGACACTTACTATTTATTTGGAGATATACATTCCGATAATTGTGTACCGGACTCCCGAAGGGGTTATCGAATCTCCATTTCTTAGAGGGACGTTACGTCCTCTGTGTCCCCTGTATCCAAACTGGGGACCAGACCTTCTAGGGGACCTCTTCCTTTACCGTTGAGTGAGGTCATAAGAACGGATCTTTTAGGGTGTTTTTCTCCTCGGACCTCCCGATGTCAGGTTTCCCAACATTTCTTAACCTGTACTGACTCGTTGCCTCGTCTCGTGTAATTGTGTACTGGATTTGGTATAATTTACGAGTCATTTAAATCGGCACACACACACACACACACACACACACACACACACACACACACACACACCACCCCCCTCATCCCCATCCCTATCGCCTCTTCCGGTTACTCATCAAGTTCCAAATTTAAATCCATCATTCTAATTAGTTCTTTAACTTAAATCCAACTCTCCTAGAAATCTCATTCTAACCCTTCCCTTTACCTATATGTCTACTCTTCATACCAAATCTAGAACGACGTAAAATCTATCATATCGTAAATTTACAACCGTCATGTTGGATCATCTCTAAGGAACGTTTGTTAATATGTACACCAACTCTGACTTAAAGTCTTTAAGACATGTCTTACACACAACAACGACTAAAAAATCCCTTAACTGTCTATTCTATAGATTTATACTTCACTTAATCTTTTATTAAAGATTTTCCTCTATTTTATAATTTTATCGTCAGTTTTATTTCTCTTTCATTTAAAATTTTCTCCTTTATCTCATTTTGTAACGTACCTCCACTTCAATTATTTTACCTTTATTTTGACTTCATCTGATGTTTAAATAAACAGTCCATTCAAATGTCTTGATAAAATCATTCAAATGTTTGAGTCACAAGACTTCAATAGATACATTCTATCTAAAAAATTTTATGTACGAAAATTTGTAACCTAGTACTGAGATCCTAGGAAAAAGTCTTTTAGTGATTTTTAAAGTCAAAGTTTTATACAGTGTGGACGGACACATAAGGTGTAGTTAAGGTTAATAAACCTCTAAACATATGATCTTTGACTAAGTGTATTAGTAAGTCACTAAAACCTACTTAAAGATAGAGTCACGACTTGTTTAAGACAAATTATAAATTAGTCGTGGGTGATCTTAACTTAGAAACGTCGAACGTTAGATCAACCTCTTTATTTGTGTACTTATCCACTAAAGTTATGTCACTTCTTCAAACCACTAATTTCCTATATATCTACGATCCCCTCGTGGATCTTCTACGTGAGTTAAGACAGAGTCTAAAGAATTTCTGTTACGGATTATTTTAGAATTTCCTACAAACCTTCAACTGTTCTATTTCTTTCCCCTTTATCACGAGGGTTATGTATCCTCTCCTACTCAGTTCAGAGGTTTCGAATCTATTCACATATGGAATCTCCCTTGTTATGAAAGAGTAATAGTCTATTATTACTGGTTTACGAATAAACTGTCTTTTGAAAAACGGTTCATCTCCTAAACCAAACGTAAAAATGGTTATGTAAGATAACACCCTAAACCCATACGTATATATTCTTCGTTTGACTAAAACTTCTTTCGACCTTTTAGAAAAAAGAATATTAATCAATAGTGAATTTTTAAAATTTTAGTATAACGTTCATATGAGAAATGATCGCAGAGGACCTTCTTTACTTTTACTACTTGATAAACTAACCTCGATACACATACCTCGTCCCTTACTAATTGGTTAGTTTTGAGTCATCTCTTTCTCTTTTTTTATCTATAAATAGGTTTCACCGTAGTATTACTGTGAACAACGGGTTTAAATAAATTAGTCTTTTAATTAAAGAAGTACATCTGATAAATTAATGTCTACAATGATTATATTTGAAAAATTTTCTGTCAAAATATAAAAGAATAAAGACTAATAAAATTTCTTTTATTAGACTTGAATCAAAACTATGACACCACCAATGTGTACTACGATTACCAAGGGACAAGATTGTCACTATTTATACTGTATTTGTAAGGTCCTCATCTCCTTTCGGGTTCACAATTGGATAATTATAAAAACTCTCTTCACTCCAAGCAAATAGATTAAGTAGATATGTGAAACAAGTAAGTAAGTTGTTTATCAAGATCTCACGGAGGATACACGAGTCATCTCCAAGTATCTACCTATCCTCTCCAGAATGGAAAAGAGTTATTCAGTGACAAGAGATTACTCGACTTATATAGGTAAAAGGGGACCTTTTGGAGATTCGATCACATATAGTGTCCAATATTTCCTGTTTTATTCGGACTGTGTATAAAGAAATTTTAGATTCCCTGTTAAACAATTACACCACTTAATGTAACTAACTAAACGCCTATAACTTCTTAGGAACGTAGGGACCCTATTTCGGGTGAACCAGTACCACATACTAGAAAAATTACACAACAACCTAAGACTAACGATCTTAAAACAGCTCCTAAAAACGTAGATACAAGTAGTCACTATAACCGGACATCAAAAGGAAAAAACACTGTAGAAACAGTCCAAAACCATAATCCCACTACCACCGGAGTATCTTACTCAAACCTTCAAATGGAAGGAGACGTTAAAAGACCTTCTCAAACTCCTCCTATCCACAATCGAGAAGAGCTTTAAAAACCATCTTAAGTCGACACTTCGACAGGCCTGGACCCGAAAACAAACGACCTTCTAAAGACTAATGGCAAAGTTAAAGGCACGAACACTACCCAGACAATTCTAAAAGATAAAGAAGGATCAAGTCAAAACCTTTTAACATGAAAAGATTCTTAAACAGGTAAAGAAGGTGCAACAGGTAAAATAACCGTATGTTGACGACTATCATCAGAGAATACTAGGAAACATAAAGACACAACAGACAACACTAGAGAGGTAAAAGTAAAGATTAAAATAACTAAACTAAAAAGAGAGAAACGAAGAACTACTCAGACCGATTACCAAACAGTTAAAATAAATAGGAAAGTTTCTTGGTCGAAAACCGAAACAACTAAAAACGATACCAGAGAAAACAAAGAAAACGTAAATAAAGACGGGATTAAAAATTCTAAAGAAAGGAAGATGATTGAGACCCCAAGAGGTTGAGAAGGAAAAGATCAACGAAATCAACGTCTCAATCCAATAAATAAACTGAAAAAAGAACAAAGAACTCCATACGGACATAACGATACTTGAAAGGAGAATCGTGACGAAAATATCACAGGGTGTCCAAAACCCAACAACACAAAAGTAAAAGTAATCAAAGATACGTATAAA
>SJYO01007722.1:1775202-1846226 GCA_006410555.1 Capra ibex
AATTTTTCTTAAGTAAACTTAGTCAAGACTACTCTACCCACTTTGACCTCGGTTAATATGTCTCACTTCATTCGGTCTTTCTTTTTGTGGTTATGTCATATGATTGTGTATATATACCTTAAATCCTTCTACCGTTACTGCTGGGACATACGTTCTGTCCTTTTTTCTGTGTCTACACATATGGTCTGAAAACCTGAGTCTCCCTCTCCCTCTCCCACCCTACTAAACCCTCTTACCCTTAAGATTGTACATATGACAGTACATTCTTAACTTAGCGGTCAGGTACAGACTGCATCCCACGTCGAACGAACCCCGACCACGTACCCCTACTGGGTCTCTCTACAACACCCCTCCCTCCACCCTCCCCCCAAGTACAAACCCTTGTGTACATTCTTAATTTCTAAAATTTTAATTTTTTTTTTTTATTTTTTTTTAGATTCCCTGTAGTTCTTTAGAGACGTTGATATTAGTCTGACAGTTCAGACCCTCCCAACACGGATCTTCAAGAGATGGTAAAGTCTCTCGAGTATTTTGAGTTGACCCCTCAAGTTTTGGAGACTGGTCAGGTTTGGGTTCGAGTATTTTGAGTCAATCCCTTGAGTTTTGGAGACTACTCAGGTTTTGGTTTTCCTTAGGAGAGGTCGATATAGTCTTTGGAAAAAGATATTTCCTAGTCTACTATTTATAAACACTAAAACACCCAGTATGGTTGAGGTATCTTTAATAAAATGGTACGACAAATCGTGTTTACATTAAATATCTGTCATACGTTTGTTTATCTTTACCGATGCGAAAATTATTTTTCATTAAATGTGTTCGTTCGATACATGGTTTACTTTGAAAATTTTAAATTTATTTAAGTCAAGTCGAGTCAGTGAGTCAACACAGACTGAGAAACACTGGGGTACTTGACGTCGTACGGTCCGGAGGGACAGGTAGTGGTTGAGGACCTCAAATGGGTTTGAGTACAGGTAACTCAGTCACTACGGTAGGTTGATAGAGTAGGAGACAACAGGGGAAGAGGAGGACGGGAGTTAGAAAGGGTCGTAGTCCTAGAAAAGGTTACTCAGTCGAGAAGCGTGATCCACTGGTTTCATAACCTCAAAGTCGAAGTTGTAGTCAGGAAGGTTACTTATAAGTCTTGACTAGAGGAAATCCTACCTGACAAACCTAGAGGAACGACAGGTTCGCTGAGAGTTCTCAGAAGAGGTTGTGGTGTCAAGTTTTCGTAGTTAGGAAGTCACGAGTCGAAAAAAATATCAGGTTGATAGTGTAGGTATGTACTAGTGACCTTTTTGGTATCGGAACTGATCTACCTGGAAACAACCGTTTCATTACAGAGACGAAAAATTATACGACAGATTCAACCAGTATTGAAAGGAAGGTTCCTCATTTGTAGAAAATTAAAGTATCGACGTTAATGGTAGACGTCACTAAAACCTCGGGTTCTTTTATTTCGGTCGGCGACAAAGGTGATAAAGGGGTAGATAAATGGTACTTCACTATGCAGACCTACGGTACTAGAATCAAAAGACTTACAACTCGAAATTCGGTTGAAAGAATGACAGGAGAAAGTGAAAGTAGTTTTCCGAGAAATCAAGGAGAAGTGAAAGACGGTATTCCAACCTCAGTAGACGTATAGACTCAAGTAACTATAAAGAAGGACTTTAGAACTAAGGTCGAACACGAAGTAGGTTGGGTCACAAAGAGTACTACATGAGACGTATATTCAATTTATTCGTCCCACTGTTATGTGTCGGAACTGTATGAGGATAAGGATAAACCTTGGTCAGACAACAAGGTACAGGTCAAGATTGACAACGAAGGACTGGACGTATGTCCAAAGAGTTCTCCGTCCACTCCACCAGACCATAAGGGTAGAGAAAGTCTTAAAAGGTGTCAAGTAACACTAGGTGTGTCAGTTTCCGAAACCGTACCAGTTATTTCGTCTTTATCTACAAAAAGACCTTGAGAGAAGGAAAAAACAGTTAGGTCGCCTAAACCGTTAAACTAGACACCAAGGAGACGGAAAAGATTTTGGTCGAACTTGTAGACCTTCAAGTACCAAGTACATAACGACTTCGGACCGAACCTCTTAAAACTCGTAATGAAATGATCACACACTCTACTCACGTTAACATGTGATCAAACTCGTGAGAAACCGTAACGGAAAGAAACTCAAACCGTACTTTTGACTGGAAAAGGTCAGGACACCGGTTACGACTCAAAAGGTTTAAACGACTGTATAACTCACGTCGTGAGAGTGTCGTAGTAAAAAGTCCTAAACTTTATCGAGTTGACCTTAAGGTAGTGGAGGTGATAGAAACAAGCATCACTATGAAGGATTCCGGGTGAATTGAAGCGTAAGGTCTTACAGACCGAGATCCACTCACTAGTGTGGTAGCACTAATAGACCCAGCACTTCTAATTAATCTATTTTTATTTTCGAGTCAAGGAGTCTGGGTAATCGGTAGAACGTCCAAGAATTATCGAAGCGTACTGAGTACCGATGGTATAAGCTACGGTCTCTAACATCTTGTAAAGACTGTAACGTCATTTATGATACTCTGTTATAACGAGATCTCAAAGAAATATCGTGACCTGATAAGATACGTCACATCTTTCCATTTCTACTTCCCGACCCGAACTAGAAGAGCTCTTTCAGCTCTCTTTATCCCGATACAACGATCCCTCAACTTTCTTAAAGATTCTTTTTTTTTTATACGTGTGTGTGTGTGTGTGTGTGTGTGTATATATCCTGAAGTCATATTATAATTGTGTCAATGAGTGTGGGACTATTAGTTACATAATTTTAAAATATGAGTCGTTAAAATTATATAGTTGAGTGTGTCGTAATATGATCATTTTCAACTGTAGTCACTGACTCATTAATACTTGAGACACAGGGTGATGTTTTAAAGTTACATGTATTAGAAAAAGGAATGATTTCCAATGATTTCTTCGGTCTCTGACATTATAAAAGTAAATAAAGACGACAGAAAACAATCAGTTACTCTGTTTCGGATGCACTTTAAAAAAGATCTAAGTTCGTAAACAGTTCTTTCGTAATATTTTATCAAGTTCAGAAAAACTGTTTATCTATTTAGAAGATCTATTTATATGCAAGTCCTTCTCATGTGAACCGAGATTTCGATCATTCTTCACTTTCTGGTTAGGTTATCACGTTGCTCTATTACTTGTTCGTAAACTACTGAAACAAAACTAAATTTGGTATGAACTTCCTAAGATTAATAAGTCGATTTAATTAATTTAAACTTTAGACTTATGTCACTTTTGTTAGATTTAAACAATGACTGTTTCTACTAAGTTTTTACTTAGAAAGAATTAATAAAGACTTATTGAACCTTTAATAGTGCACATTATTATTAACCGTCTATAGGTACCGAGAACCAGATTACAAAGTACTACTGTCAAAGATAGACTTCACAATTTTTAATGAAATTCGTAAAAAGAACCGTTTCTAAATGTACGAGTCCGGTGGTCGTGAAAGACACAATCCGTTAAACAAAACATAGAAAGAGGAGTGAACACTTTAAAAACTGTTGTGAAAAGTAGTAAATTTTTAACATGTTTTCTTCAAGGAACTTTATAATCTCTGAAACGATAACGGAAGTAATCTGTATATAATTCAACTTCAGACTAAAAAGATCTTTACCAGACCACGTAGATAAATTATAGACATACGAAAAATACTAAACTCAAAGAAGAAAGGGGGGAAAAATTTAGTTTCATATCAACAGGATAATATACAACAAAGTTAACGTGTTGTATCACTAAGTTACGTAAAATTATAATTCATCGTGACCCTTTTACTGAGTAAAGTTATTCTAGTAAACATAACTACCAAAACTTGTAAATTTATTTTGAAAGATGAAGATTAAAAATCTTTATCTTAGAACAGGACACCGTGTGAAACAGAGTAAGTACCGAAAGTTGAACTTACATCTAGTCATCCCTGGACCCGTACAGGAGGGTGACGACAATAATTGGATATCTACGTCCATGTATACCCTGAAAACACAAGGTGGTTTCACCTTGTCTCTCCATCTTTTGTCTAGTATTTTCCCTTTCCTGTCAAGTAACGTCTTTGACTCAAAGAGACGGTGACTTTCTGAGATGATTGGTGTTCCCCTAAATTTGGTTTACAGGTTTCCTCAGAGTTTTACAGCTTGGACTATGAATTTGGTACTCGGTGAGAGAACACAAACAGGTTACACGAAGAATGTGACTGGGGACCTATAATCTTTCTGGGATACGGGAACACCCTCGGAAAGGTGTACGAAGGTAATAATTTACTCAAACAAGTCGAGACTGAGGTTAACGCTATCATTTGTGATAAAGGGTGCAATTTTTCACTCCTACCTGAGACCCACCTGGAACAGGCGTGTGAATTACAGAGGTCACCAAAAGGTCAAACCCTTCCCTCCCTCACACTTACAAGATTCTTGAACGTCTACACAACCTGTATTGCAAAACTTTGAGAGAACGAGTATTAAAAGGATCGTACAAAATAAAAGGACCACGGGAAACTAAAATCGTTTAAGAGAACTCGGATAAAGGATCCCCAAAAGTAAACAAAAGAGAAATTTTTAGTAAAGAAGGTCCTCTTTAGGAGTTTGTGCACTTTTTAAACATAAGTTAAGCTCGAGGTTCGAAACACCCCTTGTTGTGAATTCTCTGGTGAGCCTTCCACGTACGGACCTTTTACGACGCCCGGCGAACGAATTGATCTAACCGACGTACTTCGTACAATGTGGACACGAGACGACAGACACGACTAACGGAAAATCGAAGACTCACGTTAAGTTCCACTAGTAAAATTAGAGATTCCGGGACATACCGGACCCTGGGTCAATAGACTATTTAACGGAGAAAGGGACCCGGACCGTTAATTATAGTCGGTCTCACGACGGTGATTGTCAAGGGACAAAAATTTGACTCCTTGACTTCCGTCCCCTCACTCGCACACACACACCTTCTACCCGCGCACTTCACACAATTCTGGGCATAGGGACCCTGAAGGATCGTGAAAAGTCTTCTCGTTCATACATCTTTGTACCCTAGTTTCAAAGATTGACCGTCAGATTGATGAGACTATTAATCAAAAATTTTATAATAGTAGTGAAATGAATCTGTAAAGAAAATATTTGTACCAAATGTAAAACGAAACTATTATACAGGAATCAAGAAGTCACCTACCCACCGGGGAAAAATTTCATTATTGGGTGGACATAATGAATTTAAGAGTCTTTGTATTTAGTACTAACCTAAGTTGTCTGTCCACTTTATAAGGATTTTCTTTGAGTAACTTATATGTAAATAGTCACAGAGTGATGTACAGTTCATGAAAAATTTATGGTTCCATGTCTATATTTTCCTCGAATATATTCCTTTCTTGATATAGTGATAAATTCTTATTGAACAGGCATTTCAGTTACAAACGACAAAAGGAACGAATGTTTTAGTCTTTACATAAGCTACTGTAATCACCAAATAAGATCGGAGTGTACGATAGCACGTATGTCAAGATTTGTGACTATACTTACCCGTAATAAACTGTGACCTCAAATTCTGATGTGTACTCCAATCACTATGACCAAGTTCAGACAGGTAAAGATTAATGGTAGTGTTTTTTCGTACGTAATTTCTCTATACTTACTGAAAGTCTTAGTCTTGTTTTATTTTATCAGATAGAATCCGTCTCGTCCTTAGACCTCTTTAGGGTCCTAGATCCCTTCCTATCATTCTCTGACTCCTATGAAGAGCTTTACTTAGGTAGGGTTGACAAAGTCAGTTACGTAGTGAGATGAGTTATAGATCAATAGTCCCTTACTCGTTCTCTTTTTCATATTTATAATTGATGTCTAACGTCTTAGTTCTAATTAAACAGGTAAATTTGAAACCGTCTATCTTCGCAGGAGATGATCCAAAGGTTCTCCAAAGTATTGGTACAGTGCCGTTGGTCGAGATGGGTGAGGGGTTGACATCCGACTCGAGGTTGGGTTGGAAATCTCATTTAAAACAGAAATCAAACCCTCCTATAACTTAAAGAATGAGTCATAAGACTGGAACGGTGGTACGAGGGGTATTAACCCAAAGGCGTAGTTTACATTCAAGAGTCATTGTTGTTGTGACGTTTCAAAATACATTGAATCACGGTTTGATTCTCAATGTCTTTGTTTAAATCTCTTCTCTCCTATAGTATACCTAGATGAGTCTCTTCCTCCCTACTCTACTCTAAACTAGGATTTCGTTTTCACTCCTATCTTGGACCTATTAATCTCTTTCACCCTTCCGAAGGACTCGTTTATAAATGTGATTTCACAAATAAACCAAACAAGTCTCCTGGTAGTATTTTAACTGATTTCAGTTCTTGACTGAGTAACCTTCTTGTTAACCCTCCATTTAAACGTTTGTCTTTTACCGTAGTCTACCACTTCCGACACAACAAACTTAAGAAAGATTTACATCGTTATCGGTATTTGTCGCAAGATTTTTTTCGCTTCGATACCAATGGTATATTGAAAGAAAAAAAGAACTTTTTTAAATCGCAACCTCTCATCTTCCCGTTTCTTTCGGTTCGTTTAAAAAAACAAAACAAAAAGTGTACGTTTTAACTTCTCTTGACACTTTAAAATTATCACAAATAAAGACCATTAATTCTTTTTGAACTTACATCTTATATATCTTTTCATCCTTCTTTTTTTAAGATTTTGGTAAATACAAGAATCTTGAGTCTCTATCGAAAACAATTATTTGTACAAAAAGTAAGTTTAAAAAATATTGAATGTTTTAACCGCATAAAGAAATATATTTCAATAAACAGAAACGATAACACAGGATTCATAGAAGAATAAAAGCATACCGAAACTCTATAAATTGGGGAAAAATAGACATTGTTAAGTGAAGATTCTTAAATTTTGAGAGTAGTGATAGATCCTTAGTGGAATGGTATGTAGTAGAAGTAAGTCCCAAGACAAAAGTAAAAACAAAGACAAATATAAATATCGTAAAAGTTTAGTCTCATATCGTCAAACCAAACGGTCATAGTTAATCTAGGTTATCCTGTTCCTTGACACATGAAATTTTGTCATTTCAAATATAGTATAAAATACCATATACTTAAAATAGAGTCATTTCGGGTTATTTTTAGGTCGTTTGAAAGAAAAACAAAGTGTGGATAAGGTCAACGTCTTTAAAAACACTCTATTTTATAAGATTTATTCTTTTAAAGATGTTTTGAAAAGTCAACTCAATCTCAAGAATTTTGAACCTTAAAAGAGTCTGAGAACCGAAAAACAAAATGTCACATCTTTCCTTCTGTAATGACTTACCAAAGACGTTTATAGAAGAGAACCCCAGTACGTTAAATTTACATACAAGAGGATTATGACGTACATGATTTCGACTCTAGTCTTCTTTTGTAAGACAAATGTACAACACACTGAGAATTTTAGAAAAATAAAGAGAAAACTCTAATTCAAGACGTTTTTCCTTTCGAAAGCAATATTTTGTAAGGGACTAAAAATAGTAAAGAGATAACCTTAAATGTTATCAAATGAGCTCTCTATGGACGGATTTTCTTACTACTATTTATGAGTATTTATATCAATTCGGTTATAACTTCATTTTTTATGGATATTTTACTTTTCTTTGGTTCAAAAACTTACTGACTTACTGACGATCTTTTGTTTCATCTTATACACTTTAGATATATAAAAACTCATTAAAGGATTATAATGTTTCAAAGAATTGATAATAATGAGGTTTAGTATATTAAATATTAAAGTTTATTACAAAGTTCAAGAAAATTATAATCTACAAGTAAAAAAAGATCTCTCTTCAATGAAAATTTAAGGAAAAAAAAAACGCAAAGTAAAAAAATAAAAATAAAAATAAAAAAAAATAATTTTAGAAATTAAGAATGTACACAAGTCCTTTGTTTTTTTCATAACTTCTTCCTTGACACAAGGAATCTGACACTTTCTACAAGGGACTAGATGGTAGGTACCTTACAAACTAAAAAGTTCACTAAAACCTCTGACAGATTAGTCACGAAACAAAACCTCTACTCTAATGAGTTCAGATCTTTAGCTTCATGTCTTTGTACCCTAAGAGTGTAGTACAAAAGTGACATGGTAACGACAAATTCTAGGTCTAAATCTTAATTAAACCCCTGAAGGGACCGTCAGATTACCAATTCTGAAGTGAAAGGTCACGTCCTGCACGTCCAAGTTAGGGACCAACCCCACGATTCCAGGGTGTGAGGAGCACCGGTTTTTTGGTTTTGTATTTTGTCTTCGTTGTGACGACGACGACGACTCAGCGAAGTCAGCACAGGCTGAGGTACGCTGGGGTGTCTGCCGTCGGGTGGTCCGAGAGGGCAGGGACCCTAAGAGGTCCGTTCTTGTGACCTCACCCCACGGTAAAGGAAGAGGTTTTATGACATTGTTTAATTTATTTCTGAAATGTTTTTATCAGGTGTAGTTTTTCTAGAATATTTTTTCTTATCTGAATTAAAATTACTTACTGGGTACTGTACCTAATTAAAGGTTTGAAATTAGGAGTACTTTCCTTACACACGGGAACCTTTCACTTGTGACTACGTCTCTTACGAAAATATTTGAGAAACCAATAAATTCAAATAGATTAGACGTTCCGTTCAATGGTTTATAGTTAATAACAGTAAATATTTTGAAATATTTTATCTTTTACTCTAAACTGGATAAAATTTTTTATTAGAAACTCACCGTCATAGAATTAAACAAAGTATAACATTAACAAATGAGAGAGGATATTAAGTAACTAAAACTCTGATGTATCATTATATGTATATATATAAGTACGTGTGTATATAATTATTTATATATACACTTGCATACTGATTTAACGATCAGAACCATAACACTTTATTGTATACCCTATAAAAATTCAACCTTAAGGATTACATTGTATCCTTTAGGTTAAAGGGACCTTTTTAAACAAACTGTTACCGTAGTTTGATGGAAAAGACCGATTGGTTTTTAATAATTAAAGGTATGTACCTTTATTAAAGTCTCGTACTTTCAACCTAGACAAATATTAACTAAATTCACTAAACCCCTCTTTAAAATAATAAAGTCTTTATAATTTTGCACCAATCGTAATTAAAATAAACTTAAATTACTGTGAGAAGATCTTGAAGAGAGAATATTTGTATTAATAAGCATTAACAAGAGGAGGAAACATGGAAGGCGGACGAGAAAGACAGTATCACACTGGAAAATAGCACTGACGACGACGGCGACGACAGTGAAGTCATCACAGACTGAGACACGCTGGGGTATCTACCGTCGGGTGATCCGAGGAGACAGGGACCCTAAGAGGTCCGTTCTTATGACCTCACGCAATAACACTAATCTAGAAGATAATGTTGAACTTAGTGAAAGGGATGAAGTTTTTAGATATTCTACTAAGTCTATTACCTTTTCTTTTTCAAGTTGTATATTATCATACTTTTACAATAAATATAGTCTTAATTCAAATAAACCAAACTAGACAACTTAACCTTTACATTGGGTAACTAAAGACTCCGTGTACTGTAGAACTTTGACTTTCACAATCACCGAGTCCTCACAGACGGAGACACTTGGGTACCTGACACCGATGGTCCGAGGAGACAGGTACCTGAAGAGGTCGTTTTTATGACCTCACCCAGAAGTAAGGGAGGAGGTCCCCCCTAGTAGGGTTGGGTCCCTAACTCAGACCCAGAGGACGTAACGTCTGTCTAAGAAATGACAAACTCGGTGACCCCTTCGGGGTTACATCGAATATAAACCGGGTACTATAATAATATACAAAAAAAAAAAAATGGTAAAATATACGAAAAAAGTTCAATAGAAAAAAGAGAGAACAAATATTTTTCGTCGTAAATCGATATGTAATAATAACACTTGTGTCTGGAGGAATTAATATCGTCTACGATTAACCTTAGGTATACAAAGACTCCTGGAAATAGAGTCTCGGAGACTAAAAGACGAAATTGTACCTACCATGTAAATAAAAGATCTGGACGACGGTAGTTAGTAAATAAAGAGTATATGATCCACAGTCCTTTATAGACGTTACTACCTAGGTCTTTAATTCCAAATTTATGTAATAAATTCCATGACGTATGATTTTAATTTTTTACTTCCTTCATTTTTTTTTAGACATATGTAAAAAATCCTCCTCCCTATATTACTACATTATAGTAAGTAAAAAATAACTCCACTTTGATAACTATTATTACTTTAAATATAAAAATCTTTAATTCCATGTTTGAATGAAGAAACTTACTAAATTTGTCGGTAACTTCTTCTTTTTTTAATCTTTAGTAATTTGTATCCAAACAGATGTCTTTTCTGACCCTCACACTTTTTCTATAAAAATGAAAAACAGTAAGTCTGTATGTATAAAACATTGAAACAATGGTATTCAGACAAATGAGAATATTATTTTTTTGTACTGGTGAAACCCCTTTTATAACAGTACTGGAATTTTATTTTATAGATTTTAATCAGTTTTAAATAATCGTTTACTCTCTTATTTATAAAAAGATTTACTTACAGATACAATGAAGTATATTTTAACACAAATAACTCCCGGTTGACTACCATGACCTTAATATGAATCCCAACCTCTATGTCGTTATTTTTACACAGGGAAAGTAGTATCTATATCATCAAATCTGTGTATTTCTGTCCATTTCTTCGTCCTGACGATGAGACTTTATGAATTCTATTATTTGGGTCTAAACTCTACCGTTCTCGGAAGCATTCTTTTTCTTTAGATTCGATTTCCGATATCTTTTTATCTCCTGTGAGCCTTATTGGGGAGAGTGTATATATGTAGGAATGGAGACAAGTGAGAGAACAGATTAAAACAGTTGATTCAGAGTCTTTTTGCCAAGAGAAAAGAAGGAGTCTTATTTGGTTTTGGTTGTTTACGTTTGTGTGTCGTAAAAAATTTCTGTAGAAGACTAAAATGCTACCGCTAATTAGACTAAATGGTTGGATTTCGTAGTCTAATACTAATAATAATATTGCCATTTATCTGTACCATTGTTTCAATGTTTATACCTACAAATTTATTGCTTTTCATTTTCAGACAGAAAGTGTGAAACAGAAAAGGTACTTGTTTTGATACAAATTGTTAAAGATCGAAAAGAGGAAACAACCGATAAATTTATTAAATTTCATACGAACATGGAATTAAATACTTTTATATTTAAATCAATAATAGTTATTAAAGTGGAGTTATTTTTTAATTATAATGGGATGTGGTAATATAAGAAAGAGGATTTTTAACATATGTCGACACTGGGTACTCTACAATCGTCACGATACGACGACGACGACGATTCAGCGAAGTCAGCACAGACTGAGACACGTTGGGGTATCTGTCACCGGGTGGTCCGAGGGGACAGGGACCCTAAGAGGTCCGTTCTTGTGACCTCACCCAACGGTAAAGGAAGAGGTTACGTACTTTCACTTTTCACTTTCACTTCAGCGAGTCAGCACAGGCTGAGAATCACTGGGGTGCCTGACGTCGGGTGGTCAGAGGAGACAGGTACCCTAAAAGGGGTCAGTTCTCATGGCCTCACCCACGGTAACGGAAGAGGTTGTTACGATATAGGTGTGGGTTAAACAACTAAGGTCATTATCACTATGATAATCGGTATTATTACGACACATCGTTTGATGACGTTTGACATTACTAGATGTCATAAGTTGTACATAAATCCACAAATAGACTTGTCGACTCTAGTTGACTAGATTCGGGTCGTGTCGAGACACAGAGGTGATTAGATTCGACTGGAAGAAGTACACGAATCTCCGAGACGACCCGGAGTCTACTAGATCTGACCAAAGGTACACTCGTCAAATCGATCCGAGAAGCACAAAGAGATTGATGAAAACCTTGGTCTTTTGATCAGGTCGGTATAAGAAATATTCAACTACCGTCCCCAGAACCTTTCTCTTAACTTTATACACTTCTAAGAGTTTCGGATCTTAGTCTTGACCGTATAGTAGTTAAGACAGGACAAGACAACTAGTCTCGTTCTGAACACCCGGTTGGACTTTGGTTTTTCTTCCTTTTATATGAGATGGGGAAGTACCCTCTTAGACTTTTCAGTGTCTCGTTTCTCTCATCTATATCCCTCCTAATTTCTTAACTCCGTTGTCTACGGTTCATGTGTTTATGATTTTGTATCTGATTAATATTCTTACAGGTTATGTAAAAAAAGTGATATGGATGAGGTATCAAAATAAAAGTCTTTATTGTGTGAAGTTTTATAGAAGTCTTTGGGAACAAAGGATCTCCATGTTTCGTACACGATACAGTCGGACGATCTAATAGGACGGGACGACAGGAATTTCCTAAAATTAAAGTTGACCAAAATATATCAATCTACATGGTTTTTAGTATTTATACTGAAACTGAGAGTTTGTTTTGTCTATTTTCCTATTATGACAGTTTTAGGGTACCTGTCTCCTTGAACCGTCCGATGTCCGGTACCCCAACGTTTCTCACTCTATACTGAATCGCTGATTTGGTGGTAGTATAGTCTCCATATCATTATCCTTTTCGTAAATCACTGGAATATACTCTTCTAAAAACACCACACTGAAACATTTTCACAGGTACTAGTTACTAGTCAAAAAAACAGTTACAGTCAAAAAATCGGATACTTGTATTACACTATTACAGATGACCTTTTATACTGAATCTTTTCACTCAGTGGATTATCTTAAGGACCATCTAGTGTCTACAACTCAATCATAAACAACACTGATATAACTCCAGATCAAAACACCCTAAACCTCGTCTAATAAATCCAGGACAACCGAAATCAAAAGAATTGACATTTTGACCTACGCACCCACTCACGATTCAGCGAAGTCAGTACAGGTCGACAAACACTGGGCTACCTGGTATGGGGCGGGTTGCGGAGACAGGTACCCTAAGAGGTCCGTTCTTATGACCTCACCCAACGGTAAAGGAGAAGGTCCCCTAGAAGGGCTGGGTCCCTAGCTTGGACGGAGGGAATACAAAGGACACGACCGTCCGTCCAAGAAATGGTGATCACGGTGGACCCTTCGGGGGTGCGACTCTATGATTACGGATAAAATTCTCGATACTGTCAATGTAATCAATTAGGTGTTTTCCATCTTCTCCCGGACTTATACCACTTGTACATCAGTAATTTTTATTAATCGTTGGAGAACCTTATATTTAGAAATTACAGAGTATAAATTACAATGAAAATACTTTCAATAATTTTGTATATTTTAATAAATAACTAAATAGTAAGTTTTCTTCCATAAATCGGATAACACGGGCATAATCCCTTGTTTAATAAATTAATTTCTCAATTATATACAAGGAATATGGACGAATATAGGATCTACGTCTCCTTTATCTACATACAAACTTTGTATTTGATTTTTCGTCCGAACTTTAATTAAGACTTTACCATCAAATTTAATTTCTTTAATTTAATCTTTAATTTCTTTTCTCTTCCAGTTATCGGTCTTTCTCCGATCTTCCCCTATCTTTTCTTGACAAGTAGACTTGAACCTACTGATAAAGGAGTACAATTTTACTCCTTTATCATCCGAACTCGAATTCTTCGTCACTTTTCTGTTCTCATTTTTTTGTTTGTTTTGGTTTGAAAACGAATGTAACTTTACCACGTACTTAAATCTTCCCTCTCTACCCCGTTCTAAGTCCCTCTTGAAACTTATAGTTTTTAAACTTAATATATATTTAGATTTGTAGTCGGTGTTTAGTCAAACGAAACTCAAAATTTTTATAAAACTAGTAATAAGAAACGTAGGTATTCGGATTACATACATATTGTTTACTTCATTGATCACTACATTAGTTACAGAAACTCTCTCCCATCAAATGATTAAAACCAAGTGTTCACACTTTGAATTCTCGATCTTAAATGTTTTAAGAGATGATAAAATTAGTGATTAGTTAATTAGGATGTTATTTGCGAAGAACGAACACATAATAAACGGATCCCAAAACTATCTATTACACGCGTAACAACATCTGGAGTTGTTCGTACGTTAGTCAAACCTTAAACACCCATTTCATTGATTGTGTTTCACTTTACAATTTAAGAACCCATATCGACGACTCACGGTATCATCGAGAATCTTCCCTCTCTAGACACACTAGTCTTTTCTGTTAAAGATCTTTCTTATGTTGAACTACACATGGAATTATTTATAATCCTCTGCCTACACACATTTTTTTTTTTCCCACTCCCTAAGTACTATCTTCTAATTTGTTTGTGTCTCTACATCCTCACTAGTGTACACGAGGTGAAAGTTCTCCTTGGACAGATTTACAATTCCGTATTTGCATGACTTACTTGGGTGACCTCAGTCTTTTGGGTCCGTGACTTTTGGTCAGTATTCTAAAACTCAGATTCCAACTTTTGTACCCCCTCAACGTCATCGCATTCCTTCTGTCACAATTCTGTCTAGTTAGATCAACACCACCCGTCTCTTTCTAATTAGTATTTTCTGAGTCCGTCCTAAACTTTCACTTTCACGATCAGAGTGTTAGCACAGACGGAGAAAAGCTGGGGTACCTGACATCGGACGATCCGAGAGGGTCCGTTCTTATCATACCACCCAACGGTAAAAATGGGGTTCCCTAGAAGGGTTGAGTTCCTAGTTTGAACCCAGAGAACCCAACGTCCGTCTAAGAAATGGCTTATTCGGGTGTCCATTCTGGGAGTCTGTCCTAAACCCAACATAGTTCCTGAGGTCTTATAAAGAAAAAAGTTAAAATAAGTGATATACAGGGTATGTTATCAGTCATATGGTGTTCTATAATACATTGGAGTTCATACATTATTAACCTTAAGAGTTTACTAGTAGTTTATTTTATAAAACGTAAATCTAAGACAGGGTTTGAAATTTTTTTTTTTTGTTTGTTTGTTTTGACGTCGGAATACAAATAGTAAAGCACAATATTTACATCCATTGCATCCGTTTTCTTGTGTTATCAAACGTATTATTCTGGGGTTGTGGTTTTCTATCGGGATACGATCATAGAATTTATCTTTAGTTGATGACTACAAAGAAAGGTCTAACCAAAACTCATTCTCAAAATCGAGAAATAGGTATAAACGAAAACTTTACAACCGTAGTGGTGTAAGATAGGGTAAATAAAGATTACAATCGTGACAAGTAACTTCCCTTTTATAATTCAGATCCTTCTAGTAAAGTTGGGTAACAAAATAGTCAAGGAATTCGCATCTCCCGACAAAACAGAGTCTTGTTGATGTCACGTGACAAACATTAATACCTCCGTACAACCTTAGCGTCTGTGGTTCTCGCTTTCGAGACACTAGACCGACACTGACCCTTTCTATCTTACGAAGATACTTTTAAGTTATAGAAATTTGATCTTTATAAGACCGAAACTTGATTAACACCTTTAAATCTTCATCTTCCTTTATCGAATTAAAACTTTACTGTAAGAGTAAAACTTTTTATATATAATTTCGTAAAAATATATTTCTCAAAATATTGTAGCTCATTGAGATGTCTGTGACGAAACTACTCATTTCACATTTACTTAGCCTAGTATATCTAATTTAAGGGAAACTTTACGAGTTCCCAAATTTATTGATCACCTATACACTAACCGGGTTTAGTAAACCCCAAAATAACTGAGGTTTCGTAAGTTTTCTCCTTAACTCGAAGAGTCCGGTAGCTTTACACCGACAACCAGGTTACTACTATAGACTACACTTTGGAGTTCTTTTATAAATAAAAAATTTTTGGTATAATATTTTAATAAAAACGTAGGTCAATCATTATCTACTATGTTCAGTTTCAGTTCCTTTGTAAAAGAAGACCATAAAAACTGTTTTAGGACACGATTAAAATAGACTAATAGTTGTATTGATTAAAGGAAAACGTACATATCAATTTGAGACGAAGAGTTAATCTTAATTGATCGAAAAGGTCTTAAACAAATCTCAGTTCCCACTACTCCAGGTACCCCTTCACACGTCCACCTCTTGGTCCTTTAATATGGGAACTCTTCGAGACCCCAAAAATTAGTAACTCTAGACTGGGTATTACTGGCTACTTTTGTAAGACGAGGAGTGATCACTGAACGTCTACCACCTGGATCAAGTCTGAGCACAAGTGAAGAAAGAAGGAGTTCATTCGTTTATGTGTACACACATACACACACACATCTTTATACCTTAATGTTGTCGACAGTTTTTTAGAATAAAGACAATAAGCACTGTGGATCGTAGTCTGATTCCACGATCCACACTAAAAAGGTACGTTTCTTAATAGGTTGTTTTCGGGAAGGGCATTTGGGGGAGACGAGACGTGTCCCCCAAGATGGACGAGTTAAAAAGATATTTAGATTTTATAGTATTTTAGAGTTTAAATAATTAATTTTTTTTCGGAATGTGGCATCTCTAATTTAGTCTTCGATACGAGAGAATACACGATAGGAGGGTTTACCGTGTGTGTACGCTTGTGTCTGTGTGTGTGTGTGTGTGTGTGTCAAAGGGGTTAAAAGTAATTATAATCAAACCACTGACTATGTTGATTGATCCAAAGAGAGTGTATATTATATATATGTTCATTACATATAAACGTTACGTATACGGTTATATTTATGTGTGTGTATACTGACTCTTTCCTATAGTTTGATTTCATTTTGTACGTTAATACTTAGTATTGACTGTGACTCAGACAATAGTATAATACTAAACATTCCACAAAACACGTGTGTCGACTACTACCTTCTCTACGTCTGGGTCGCTCGACTCTTTTCAGTCTCTATCGAAAACACATAAAGGGGGTGTGACACATTAGATACAAATGTATTAAGTAAAAGTAAACTCTCCCCGTCGCTGAGGGTTGGAAAGAGGAAAAAAGGAGAACCAAATTGTTTATGAGTTCCAGAAAATTTAATTGATCTTTAAAATAGAGTTAACTTAAATGTTAACATAGATAATTGTCACTTCACTATTATTTCCATTGTTATTTTCTATTTTATCTCTGTTACTAGAATTTACAAATAAAAACGAACCAATGTTTTATTATTTCGTTTTTATAATTGAGGAGTGTAATTATTTACAAACCAAACCAAATAGAAGATGTTATTTCTTAATAATTATTAGAGAGACACCCACCTTCTTTTGTAACTTTACATCAAAGGTTTAGAACGATTATATCAATCAGTAAATAAAACCCTTCCAACAAGAATTGGTTCAATCGTACTAGTAATTCCTTATAAACCTAACAAGACAAAACAATTGTATCATCCACTTACCAATGCTACCCATTATATTAAATAATATACTGAATAAGATACACTAATTTTATAATGAATTTGAATAAAATTTACATCGAAATATATTTTTATGTGTATAATGTCCATATTCCTTAATTTAATTTTAATCAAAGGGATTATAATATTAAGTATCATAGTATGTTCTTTCATTAAATTTATAAGATAAACATATATAATATATTTATAGACACATACATAAATATATATTTATATATAACGTTGTCAGTGTCCAGTTTCTGTCTAGAGTACTTCTATTCAATATTAAAACATGTTCATATCGACATAATACTTCCCTTTTATGTTTAAAATGAATATATAATAAATAGTGTATACATAATTTATAATAAATAAATTGTTACTTCATCAGTATATTTGTATCTTTATACGGTTATCGTAAACATTTAATGAAGTCTTTAGTGGTAGACGTCTACAAAATTGTTAATATTTATACAAGGAATATGTTTACCTATTTTAAGAAAATCGGTGGAATGGAGACAAAAGTTATAGAATTTAGTCTGAAAATTTATGGGTGACCGAAATTGTATGTATAAACGTACGTACAAATTTGGAAAATAAGAGACATACAAGACCCTCTTCATCAATGAGAGAACATCCTTTACGCGAGTACTTTGTAATGGACGTTGGATCAGATCTTATATAATAAAAACTCTAAATAGACAAAAAAAAAATTACGAAGGAGAGACAAGAGAGGACATAAACAGAGACCTATGTATAAGTGAACTTTGGATGAAAATAGAAATGAAAAATGAGACCTTTCAACAGGAGAGAACGGTCAGAAAAACATCCTCCAACACTTGCCCTTCTATAACAAGATTTCACTGTCGAATCGTCAGGACCCGTATAAGACTCCCGATTGCTAGGTCAGACTGGACTGTGCATGTCACGAAGGGATAGAGGGTAAAGGTACGAGTGTGATGGTCAATTAGACCGTATAAGTCCCAGTAAACTAGTCAACGTATTTTACTAGAACTATGAATCGTCAGACTCGTAGGAAACCCACCGAGAATTGACAGAAACTCTTGTAACAAGTACATGGTCTAAAATCACTTACAAGGGGTCAATGAAAGATGAGATTTTATATTAAATTTTCAAATCTGCCGACAATATTGTTTTCTAAAGAATGAACGAACCGAAGTAAGTCAAAAAAAAAAAAAGGAAGGTAGGTTACAGATTAATGTATTTCATTGACGTTAACTTAAAGAATACAGAAACGATAAATTGATGTGTATTCTAGAAACGTTTAAAGAGTACCAGATTCATAAGACATTCTTCCCTTTAGAGAACATAAAAATCATCTCTTCCAGTCTAGCCAACACAGATCGTCTCCTTATTTACTCCATGAAACCTTAAAGACATCTTAAGTTTGGTACTTCCCTGACTATTAAATACTCGAAACGGTTTTTTAGTATCCCACTTAGTATACTAATTTCTTTACATATCATAATTCCTTTACATAGGATTTTCGTCTCCACAAAATTTTACGTAAAACTGTAATAATTACGAAAAAAAAAAAACTTATCGACCATTAAGTCTCGGGACTCGTACTTTTTCGTAGTCTAAATCGGTCTAGAGATCTTATACCCACTTTCTCTACGTCTTAGTGTTTTAAGTGCACAAACGGACCCCGAGATTTGTATAGTTTAGTAGGTGTGAAGAGTTTACTAGACCTAACGAAATTGAAGAGTAGGACCTAGAAAGTCACAGTGTCGTCTGATGACACTCCCGGTCGCTGGGTCATAGGTACCGGTTAAAGAAACAAATCTCGGGGTAGACCAATATTTTGGATAGAATAAGGAACCTCTATCTGGTCTTGGTACCCAGGTTAAATGTACCCAACCCATCATGTTCACGGAGAAGTCAACGTTACAAGAAGTATTCGACGTTGGGTAATTAACACCAAATAAATCAAGCGTTACTGGATCATTGTCGTCGTCGTGCACCAGAGGATTGTTGTACCGAACTACTGGTAGTACCGGAGGGTTGTCCCAAAACATCACGAGGGTCGGACACATCTTACGTCGTCGTGTCGGGGAATCACCACACTCATTGGCTCTAGCCTAAACTGACAGAGAGGAGACGTCAAACCAAACCCGATGAAAACACCACCTATCTGAGAGTCAACCGAAACGTCTAAAAATTACTCCTCGTTTGTAACAAAACCTCACCGTGTCGACTCCTCGTCCCCGGACCACTTTCTACAACAAAAACCGTCTTTACTACCGTCTTAGTCCTTATTGTCGACCCTTCTCACGTGAATTGACACTTTTTTTATCTCCCAGATGATTGACCTTTTGAGTTAACAACCACTACGAAGTCAGTTATCGAGACTTAACTTTCAGTGTCCAAAAACGTTTTATGACTTAAACCTCGATACCAAAGTTTCTTAGATTTTCTTAGTACACATCCTTGTTCGGTACCATAATTACACGAGGGAATCGTAGACTCTTCAGTTACCGTGGGGTGAGGTCGTGAGAACGGACCTTTTAGGGTACCTGCCTCCTCGGACCACCCGGTGTCAGGTACCCCAGCGATTCTCAGCCTGTGTTGACTCGTTGAAGTGAAAGCGAAAAGTGAAAGTACATAACCTCTTCCTTTACCGTTGGGTGAGGTCACAAGAACGGACCTCTTAGGGTCCCTACCTCCTCGGACCACCCGACGACAGATACCCCAGCGTGTCTCAACCTGTACTGACTTCGCTGAATCGTCGTCGTAGAGATAACCTACACCCCCAAAACAGTATAATAGTAATTCAATTTAGTAAATACATAAGTAGGTAAAGAAAAGACTAAAGTTGTTACTCATAAAGAATTCCTGAATGACAAATGGGAAGTCTACTATCCTTTAAAGTAATTTGTATCGGGGATAGAAATTGTGAAACGTCAGAATGTTCACCCCTTTTTGTAGAGATTTATTGATACGTTTTACTCTACTGTATATTTCACAATACCCTTCCTCAAAAAAGATAGATCTTCCCCATCTTTTTCGGAATTCTACCTCTATTGTGGATTCATATCTAAACTTACTTATCTTGACTCTTTGAGTCAGTATCCTTTTCATTGTAGAGTCTCCTCCTTTCCGTTTCATTTTTATGGTCTACATTTATCAACAAATGAAAATAACTTTACATGTTCCATATAAACTCAATAGAGGACGACTCTATAGAGTTTGGTTTGTCTAGATAGTCTGTTTTTATGGTCATTCTGATATCTTCTCGAAGGGCCCACCCCGTCACCATTTCTTAGACGGACGGTTATGTTCTCTGTGTTCTCTGTGCCCGAGCGAGTAACCCAACCCCTCACCGTTGGGTGAGGTCATAAGAACAGACCCTTTAGGGTACCTGCCTCGTCGGACCACACGATGTCAGGTACCCCAGTGTCTCATCCTGTGCTGACCCCTATGTTCACAATTTATGTAAATTTTTCGATATATTCGAAATTAATTGCACCAATTGAAATTCATTCAGTGTATCTTTAAAAGTAAGTTATTGACGTTTCGTGTATAATACAAGTTTGCGTGACCCGTATCACTTGTGGGAGAAGGTTGTTGTGTTCTATTCTGAGATGTACACCTGTAGTGGTCTACCAGTTATGACTTTATTTTAACTAATATAAGAAACGTCAGTTTGTACCTCTTCGAGATATGTCAGTCGTTTTCGTTCTGGCCCTCGACTGACACCGGGTCTAGTACATGAGGAATAACGGTTTAAATCTGAATTTAACTTCTTTCATCTCTTTTAGTGATTTGGTGAGTCCATACTGGATTTAGTTTAGGGAATGTATCACCTTCACTGTTTATCTAAGTTCCCTAATCTAGACTATCTTACGGACTTTTTGATACCTACCTCCAAACACTGCAACATGTCCTCTGTCCCTCGTTCTGGTAGGGGTTCTTTTTCTTTACGTCCCTTTTACAAACAGACTCTTCCGGAGTGTTTATAGACTCTTTTCTCTCCTTCGATTTCCGTTTCCTCTTTTCCTTTCTATATGGGTAAACTTACGTCTCACGGTTTCTTCTCGTTTCTCTCTATTCTTTCGGAAGAAGTCACTAGTTACGTTTCTTTATCTCCCTTTGTTATCTTACCCTTTCTGATCTCTAAAGAAGTTATTTTAATCTCTATGGTTCTTCTGATAAAGTAAGTTTCTACCCGTGTTATTTCCTGTCTTTACCATTCCTGGATTGTCTTCGTCTTCTAAAATTCTTCTCCACCGCTCTTATGTGTCTTCTTGACATGTTTTTTCTAGAAGTACTGGGTCTATTAGTACTACCACACTAGTGAGTGTATCTCGGTCTGTAAGACTTTACACTTCAGTTCACCCGGAATCCTTCGTAGTGTTGCTTTTTTCGATCACCTCCACTACCTTAAGGTCGACTCGGTAAAATTTAGGGCTTTCTACTATAACAATTTCACGACGTGAGTCTTACGGTCTATTGAACCTTTTGAGTCGTCACCGGTGTCCTGGTCTTTTCCAGTCAAAAATAATGTTAGGGTTTCTTTCCGTTACGGTTTCTTACGAGTTTGAGGGTGTGTTAACGGGAGTAAAGTGTACGATCGTTTCATTACGGGGTTTAAGAGATTCGGTCCGAAATTGTCATTCACTTAGTACTTGAAGGTCTATAAGTTCGACTTAAATCTTTCCCGTCTCCTTGGTCTCTAATTTAACGGTTGTAGACAACCTAGTAGTTTTTTCGTTCTCTCAAGGTCTTTTAGTAAGTAAAAACGAAATAACTGATATGGTTTCGGAAACTGACACACCTAGTGTTGTGTGACACCTTTTATGACTTTCTCTACCCTTATGGTCTGGTGGACTGGATGGAGGACTCTTTAGACATACGTCCAGTTCTTCGTTGTCAGTCTTGACCTGTACCTTGTTGTTTGACCGAGACTTAGTCCTTTCCTCATACAGTTCCAATACATAACAGTGGGACGAATAAATTGAAAATACGTCTCAATATATGATATGAAGGAACGAAGAGAAGGAGATGAGAATCCGATATTATTAACTTTGATTATAAATATACGTCCAGTCCTTGGTTGTGAATCTTGTCCTGTACCTTGTTGTCTGACCAAGGTTTATCCCTTTCCTCATGCAGTTCCGACATATAACAGTGGGACGAATAAATTGAATATACGTCTCATGTAGTACTCTTTGCGACCCGACCTCCTTCGTGTTCGACCTTAGTTCTAACGTCCCCCTTTATAGTCGTTTGAGTTTATACGTCTACTGTGGTTGGAATACCGTCTTCCACTTCTCCTTGATTTCTCGGAGGAGTACTTTCACTTTCTCCTCTCAGATTTTCAACCGAATTTTGAGTTGTAAGTCTTTCTTTTGATTCTAGTACCGTAGGCCAGGGTAGTGAAGTACCGTTTACCGTTGTTACCGTCTGAAATAAAAAACCCCGAGGTTTTAGTGACGTCTACCACCGACGTCGGTACTTTAATTTTCTACGAACAAGGAACCTTCCTTTCGACACTAGTTGGATCTGTCGTATAATTGTTCGTCCTGTAATGAAACGGTTGTTTACAGGTAGATCAGGTTGAATACCAAAAAGGTCATCAGTACATACCTACAACTCTCAGTCTGATATTTCTTTCGACTCACTACTTCTTAACTACAAAAACTTGATACCACACCTCTTCTCAAAACTCTCAGGGAACCTGACGTTCCTCCAGTTTGGTCAACTAAGATTTCCTTTAGTTAGGATTATAAGTAACCTTCCTGACTACGACTCGACTTTGAGGTTATGAAACCTGTGGACTACACTTCTTGACTGAGTAACCTTTTCTGGGTTTACGACCCTTTCTAGTTTCCGTCCTCCTCTTCCCCTACTGTCTCCTACTTTACTAACCTAGCGTAGTGGTTGAGATATCTGTACTCAAACTATTCGAGGTCCTCAACCACTACCTGTCCCTTCAGACCACACGACGTCCGGTACCCCAGCGTTTCTCAGCCCGTACTGACTCGTTGACTTGACTTGACTGACTGACTTGACTGTTTTAAAACTTGTGTAGTATCCGATAATTCATTCTGAGTTGTTGTACTGTTAGAATAAGAGATTTGTCTTTCGTTAATTCAATTTTAATTTGTTGTTATTGTTGTTTTTTGTATTTGTTTCGGTTCATCTTTTTTCGGTATAAACCTTTGAATCTTTGTACACAATTTTGGTAAACTTTCTAACTCGTGTTCTCTTCCCCCACTGTCTTCTACTTTACCGACCTACCGTAGTGACCGAGTTACCTGTACTCAAACACCTTTGAGTCCCTCTAACACTTCCTGTCCCTCCGGACTGGACGATGACTACACGACTGTACGACTGCACAAGTACACCAGTGTTTCTCAGGGGTGTACTGAATCGTTGACTTATTGTTGTTTTATCTACTTTCTTATGAGTAAACCTTTACTTTGTAAAAATCTTACCTTATCATTGTTTATGAGATGTTAAATTTTGAATACCGGTGTCTACTTCATAAATCTTTTCTGTATATATAGTACTTTCTCTCTTTCGGAATTACATGATAGAATTGAAATTCCTTGATGGAATTTTTGAATTCTTGTCTTAACTGTTTGGTAATCGGTCTGAGTAGTTCTTTGTCTCCCTCTTTTTAGTTTAGTTACTTTAATCTTTACTTTTACTCTCTAGTGTTGTTTGTTGTTTCTTTATGTTTCCTAGTATTCTCTGATGATAGTCGTTGACATACGGTTATTTTACCTGTTGCACCTTCTTTACCTGTTTAAGAATCTTTTCATGTTGAAAGGTTTTGACTTGGTCCTTCTTTATCTTTTAAAATTGTCTGGGTAGTGTTCGTGACTTTAACTTTGACGCTAGTCTTTAGAAGGTCGTTTGTTTTCGGGTCCAGGTCTGCCGAAGTGTCGACTTAAGATGGTTTTTAAATCTCTTTTCGATTGTGGATTGTATAAGTTTGAGAAGGTCTTTCAACGTCTCCTTCTATTTGCAGGTTTGATTAAGTTACTCCGGTGGTAGTGGGATTATGGTTTTGGACTGTTTCTACGGTGTTTTTTTCTTTTGATGTCCGGTTATAGTAACTACTTGTATCTACGTTTNTCTACGTTTTTAGGAGTTGTTTTAAGATCGTTAGTCTTAGGTTGTTGTGTAATTTTTCTAGTATGTGGTACTGGTTCACCCGAAATAGGGTCCCTACGTTCCTAAGAAGTTATAGGTGTTTAGTTAGTTACATTATGTGATGTAATTGTTTAACTTTTTATTTTCGGTATACTAATAGGGTTATCTACGTCTCTTTCGGAAACTGTTTTAAGTTGTAGGTAAATACTATTTTTGAGAGGTCTTTCGTCCTTATCTTCCTTGTATGGAGTTGTATTATTTTCGATATACACTGTTTGGGTGTCGTTTGTATTAGGAGTTACCACTTTTTAACTTTCGTAAAGGGGATTTCAGTCCTTGTGTTGTTCACACAGGTGAAAGTGGTGATCATAAGTTGTATTAAAACCTTCTAAACCGGTGTCGTTAGTCTTGCCTTTTTATTATTTTCCTTAGGTTTAACCTTTTCTTCTTCATTTTGAGACAAACGTCTGATGTACTAGGAGATGTATCTTTTGGGATTTCTGAGGTGGTCTTTTAATGATCTCGATTAGTTACTTATATCATTTCAACGTCCTATATTTTAGTTGTGTGTCTTTAGGGAACGTAAGGATATGTCATTATTACTCTTTTATCTTCCTCTTTAATTCCTTTGTTAAGGTAAGTGGTAACGTTGCTTTTCTTATTTTATGAATCCTTATATAGATGGATTTCTTTGATTTCTGGATATATATCTTTTGATATTTTGTGACAACTTTCTTTAGTTTCTCCTGTGATTATCTACCTCTTTATATGGTACAAGTACCTAGCCTTCTTAATTATATCACTTTTACTCATATGATGGGTTTCGTTAGATATCTAAGTTACGTTAAGGATAGTTCGAAGGTTGCCATAAAAAGTGTTTCGATCTTGTTTATTAAAGTGTTAAACATACCTTTATGTTTTTTTGAGTTTATCGGTTTCGTTAGAACTCTTTCTTCTTACCTTGACCTCCTTAGTTGGACGGACTGAAGTCCGAGATGATGTTTCGGTGTCAGTAGTTCTGTCACACCATGACCGTGTTTCTGTCTGTATATCTAGTTACCTTGTTTTATCTTTCGGGTCTCTATTTAGGTAAGTGGATACCTGTGGAATAGAAACTGTTTCCTCAGTTCTTATATGTTACCTCTTTTCTGTTAGAGAAATTTTTCACCACGACCCTTTTGACCAGTTAGTAAACATTCTCTTACTTCGATCTTGTGAAAGATTGTGGTATTTGTTTTTATTTGAGTTTTACCTAATTGCTAGATTTGTATTCTGGTCTTTGATATTTTGAGGATCTCCTCTTGTATCCGTTTTGTGAGAGACTGTATTTAGTGTCGTCCTAGGAGATACTGGGTAGAGGGTCTTATAACCTTTATTTTCGTTTTTATTTGTTTACCCTGGATTAATTTGAATTTTCGACGTGTTGTTTCCTTTGATATATCTATTCTTCCGTACATCAAATATATAATATCATTGTTTAAGTATAAGACATTAGTCTAACTCATACAAACTTAGGTTAAAGGTGTAGAATAATTGCATAATTTACTAGTCTCACAATCCCCTTTATAACTGACTTTGATCGACGGACTGGTCCTTTCTATTATCGGTAAATGTGTTCAATAGAACGTTTTCCTCCAGAAGAGTTCCTTGCACCTTGATTGTTCGGTGGAGGTTGGTCTTATTAAGTTCTTTCCAGTTTTCATTTCTCCTCTGTAGTCAGGTGTACAGGATGGTTGGAGGGTCTTAGGAAGTACGACCTGAGGTGAAACCGACTCGTTGTACGAGTACTCGTCTTTCCCGGTACCCAGTCTTACTAACCGGTCTCTGTTGAGTTTTTCACTGGCGTAATGGTATTTTGTACTCTAACGTTCGGTACACCGTCTCGTTCAGAGGACTCAAAGGAATGGAGACGAGAGGGTGGTCCGTGGGGAAGGGTTATTCATGGAACGAAACAGTCGTACACACAGAGGAGTCTGTTAAGTAAAGGTTCACAATCCGTTCTCGGGTAAGAACTCGGGATCTCCCATAGGAGAAAGGACGTTGTGATCGGAAGGGGTTCTAGGTTTCTCGTCTATATTGGTCTCTTAACTCTTTTACATCTTTGTTTCATTTCGTGAGTTCGTTTTATTATTATCAAATTGGTATTTCGTTCCAGTTCGTGAAAATCAAGGAGGAGTTCCCGACCTCTCTAATAGGACTCAGTATAGGAAGTCAACAAAACGTCTACGATTTTAGGGGTGGTCCACCTTCTTCAATTGACGTACGACTGGTGGTTGTGTGTCTAGGGTCCATCCACCCGAGATCTTCCAACTACTGACTCTAAGGTTCTAGTGGCACAATGGAGTGGTAGTGGTTAGTCTCTTAACACATTCTTGACTAGTGTGGGGGACACCAGGAGAGGGAAGGTGAAAACGGATCTTCAGTAGGTCCTCAAAACCAGAAAACTCGTACTCGACGGGTAAGAGAAACGAACCAGGACGTCATCTGTGGTTCAAAAGTAAGTGGTGTTGGACTACAGTCTTCTAACCGAAACGACGTGTTGCCCGTCCGACTGAGTAAACCAAGGTGTTATAAACATCAACGTCAGAAAAAATTTTTTTAATGTAATAAAGAAGTATAATAGATTTAGAACTAGAATATCCACTGGTCGTATTCAAAGGATAAGTTGTTGGAGGTACTTTGACAAGGACTACTACTTAAGATGTTCGAATCCGTTGGAGAGAGTCGATTATGTCATGTGTAGGGTAGTTGAATAATTTTACGGTGTCGTTAAAGTATACGAAAAGTTCCAGGGTCGAACCTAAAGATACATCTTTGGAGTATGAAAAACTACGACGAAAGGTAAGAGAGAAGTAAAATAATTAAATTAGTTGGTTACAAATAACTAAGAAGTTATATATAAATCCTATTCGGAACTGTCCATCGCGTTCACCCTTTCTTAGACGGACGGTTACGTCTTATGTGTTCTCTGCACCCAAGTTAGGAACCCAGTCCTCCTAGGGACCTCCTCCTTTACCGTTGGGTGAGTTCATAAGAAAGGACCTCCTCTGACCATCTGATGTCAGGTACCCCGACGTTTCTCAGACTGTACTGATTCGATGACTTGTGTATCCTATGTTCTTTGTGTTTATTTTGATGAAGGGGTGGTACTACCCAGAAATGTCGTGTGGACCCTTCTGTATTAATGAACTCACTACTACGTCTCACATTACTATATCGCGGAGTCCCTAGAACCTCCCGTATCAGGGATTTTTATATACAAAAAAGGGAACCGACACGGTGTGTCGAACGTCTCCCGAAGGGTCCACCAACGATCACCATTCCTTGGGCGGACTGTTACGTCTTCTATGTTATCTGAACCCAAACTAGAAACCCAACCCTTATAGGGGAGCTCCTCCTTTACCGTTGTGTGAGGTCATAAGAACGGACCTCTTAAGGTACTTGTCTCCTCGGACCCCCGACGTTTTCTCAGTCTGTGTTGACTCGTTGGTTCATGTCGTGTCGTCATCGTGTCGAACACCCTGGAATCAAAGGGTTTGTCCCTAATTTGGACCCGGGATCCGTCACTCTCGTACGTGTCTCAGGATTTGAGACCTCACGATCCCTTAAGGGTTGTTAGAGCATTTACTCTTTATTCCTCAGTCTCTGCTGAATAAATCAAACATCTCGGAAACGAAGACTCTCCAAAATTTCAATCTTGTCAGATGACTTAACTAATATTCACCGTCTTTGAACTTTGTTTGGGACCAATTCATTTTTCCCCCTGATACAACCAAGTGTATTACTGTTTAGGTTCCCATCTTGAGTAAAAGTTGGTTCATTAATTAGTTCTTAGACAGAAACAGGTATGGACGTAGAAGAAAGAGAATCAAAAGAAAAAGAAAAAAAAAGAAAAACTGAATTAAAAAGTCCGTTGAGAATCCCTCGTTCTACTTCGTGAGATAGAATCGACTAGTGGTGAGGGTCTCCATGCTGTTACAAAAGAAAAGTCAGGTGGATCGTCTTCAGACTCGAGCGACGAACAACCAAATGTAGTTTACCCGCAGATAAGGAATGGGTGAGTGGTCTCCTTTCCTTATATTTCGAGTCTCGTGTACAAGTGGGAATCGTAACCCACCACGTATACACTTCCGGACCTGATTGTAGGACTCGACGTACCTACTTCTTTTCCTCCGTAACGAAGGGTTTCCGTTTGACTTCAAACAAAAGTCTCTCCTTGTCTACGACCTGTCCCTTTTGTTGTTGTTGTTGTTGTTGTTTTAGGTCTTCATTTTTCTAGGTTTTTTAGGTTCGTGTCATCTATAGACGTCACCTCCTTCCATCTTTCTTGTAAGACATGTTTCTTTATTCATATACTGTGATTGTCTCTATAACGTATTGACCCCCTCGTCATCATCACCTTTCACAAACCTCGGTTCTACTCCTTCACCATCGACTCCAATTCTCCTGACAAACCATCTTCATGGACTTTTTCAATGGAAAACACTTGTAAGGGACAATACTGTCAAGCCCGTACCCCACTTTTCTTAAAGGTCTGTACCCCGTAAAGTCTTTCCTCGCTCAAATAATTCTCCGCTCCCGTTTCTATGACACCCACGACGTTCGTTTCGTCGGACTGGAGGACCGTCCTGTCTCTCAGCTGAAGACTTCCCTCTTAATCTCACCCTTTACGACAATTTTCTCGTTCGCTCGAGTTTCCTTTCGGAGTGAAGCGGACACAAAGGATCGTGTTGTCCTCTGTCTCTCTGAAGGACGACCTTCCCATCGTAATACACTAACCAATCCACGAGAGCCCTACGTAAGGTCCCACTCATAAAAATGGATTAAACCCTAATCCTTCGACCGACCATTCCTAGTCCCCCGAAAACCGTTGTCGATGTCACCCCGAGTCAGTCAAGGTCTCTACTGGAACCGAAACCCGAGGTCCAGACACCAGAACCATGTTTCGGAACGTGGACACTGGAACCATATACCCTGAGGTGGGGGAGGAAAGAGACTTGGGACCGTAAGAGTAACTATGATTAACTCTTGATGGAACGGACTATTGTGTTAGACGTTGGAACAAAGATCAAGTTCCCTTCATAAACTTTCGACGAATTTAAAACGACGAGAAGTCAAGTCAAGTCAAGTCAACGAGTCAGCACAGGCTGAGAAACACTGGGGTACTTACTGTCGTGCGGTCCGGAGGGACAGGTAGTGGTAGAGGGTCTCAAGTGAGTCTGAGTGCAGGTAATTCAGTCACTACGGTAGGTCGGTAGAGTAGGAGCCAGCAGGGGAAGAGGAGGACGGGGGTTAGGGAGAGTCGTAGTCTCAGAAAAGGTTACTCAGTAGAGAAGTGTACTCCACCGGTTTCATGACCTCAAAGTCGAAATCGTAGTGAGGAAGGTGTCTTTAGGGTCCCGACTAGAGGAAGTCTTACCTGACCAACTTAGAGGAACGTCAGGTTCCCTGAGAGTTCTCAGAAGAGGTTGTGGTGTCAAGTTTTCATAGTTAAGAAGCCGTGAGTCGGAAGAAGTGTCAGGTTGAGAGCGTAGGTATGTACTGGTGTCCTCTTGGGTTTACCAGTGATAAAAAGAATAAACATTCTTCTCTTAATGGGAGGGATGGTACCAAGAGTTATATGTTTTTCGTTATTCCTTTTCATAATATCAATAAATTTTTATCAGACGTATAAAAAAAAAGAGACACTCCGAAAACCTTTTTTTATAAAAGACTTAGGTCGTAAAAAATAGGATCGTATGGTGTATGGATAAGTGTCTAATTACGAAAGTAAAATAAGTTTAGAATCACAAAAGTCCAAACTAGAAACAAATGGAACATTATGTCAGTACAGGCATGTGAAGACTAAAACCAGAACTTAGAATTCTCCTGTTCCATCTAAGAAAAAGTTTTAAAAACACACATAGAAAAACATTTTCGATCATTAAAAGAACGGAATTAGACAAGAGTTATTCAAAACAAAACTAACTCAATCTAACTTAAAATAGGAAGTTTTCAAAATGTTTTCTTCAATGGTAATGGTTCGAACTACACTGTAGTAAGTCTGAGGGTATTCTGTCATTACCAACATAAAAAATAACTATACATTATCAGACAAAAGTTTTGCGTTGTTCTTTGCACGTTATTGTATTATAACCTGATTTCTCTTTCTACTGGTAACTTTTATAGTTATCTAATTTTCTCTCTCTCCTTCTCTTCACCGTCTTTTGTGTAGGTGTTTAAACGTCGGTATCCTCTTTAATCCTTTATTTTGATATCCTTATTTCGGTATTATGATGTATTTTTTTATCTTAAACTATAGTCATAGGATGTATGAGTACTGAGTATAGGGTTTCCAACCTCTTGACTATGTAAAAGTAGTATTACTACTCATACATCCATTTTGATTCATTAAACTTTAAGTCCTTAACCGAGTAAACTTTAGTCTTATGGACTTCAAAAAGAGTGACATCGTTGTTTTGAAACTTTCGACCTTGGATGACAATATATTAATACAGGAACGCTACCGTGGGGTGAGGTCATGAGAACGGACCTTTTAGGGTACCTGTCTCCTCGGACCATCCGATGTCAGGTACCCCAGTACTTCTCAGTCTGTGCTGACTCGCTGAAGTGAAAGTGTGTAACCTCTTCCTTTACCGTCGGGTGAGGTCACAAGAACGGACCTCTTAGGGTCCCTACCCCCTCGGATCACCCGACGGCAGATACCCCAGCGTGTCTCAGCCTGTACTGACTTCGCTGAATCGTCGTCGTCGAAAATTTTTATATATGGTATCTCAGAGTAAAATATAACCTGAACAAACATTTCATTTTGTAATATTCCGTTTTAATTCTAGATGTTTGAATAAGAACTCTCAGGTAATTCGACTTTAGTTTCATGTCCCTTGTACCGATTTATATATAAAGATAACCTCTCACCAAATGATAGAGAAGTGTTACAGTTCGGTATTCAAAGATCACCGAAGATCCATATGAATTCCAAGTACAATATGTTTTGTGAAATATAAATTCCAACTACAATATGTTTTTGGTTTTTCGTGTTTTACTTGTAGTACTCTTTGATTGTGACGTTCTCTGTGTTTTCTGTCCTATATACTTGACTACCTTCCTTACCGTTTAAAAAGAAAAAGTGGATTGAAAACCAATATTCGAGTAAATCATCTTATAGTCTGTCATGGTCAAATCAAGTAAAGTCAGAGAGTCAGTACAGACTGAGGAACGTTGGGGTACCTGACGTCGTACGGTCCGAAGGGACGAGTAGTGATTGAGGACCTAGAATGAGTTTGAGTGTAAGAAACTCAGCCACTACGGTAAGTTGGTAGACCAGGATACAACAGGGGAAGAGGAGGACGGAAGTTAGAAAGGGTCGTAGTCTCAGAAAAGGTTACTCAGTCAAGAAACGTAGTCCACCGGTTTCATAACCTCGAAGTCGAAGTCGTAGTCAGGAAGGTCACTTATAAGTCCTGACTAAAGAAATCCCAACTGACCAAACTATAGGAACGTCAGGGTCCCTGAGAGCTCTCAGAAGAAGTTGTGGTGTCAAGTTTTCGTTGTCAAGAAGTCACGAGTCGGAAAAAATATCAGTTTGAGAGTCTAGGTATGTACTGATGACCTTTTTGGTATCAAACCTGATCTACCTGAAAACAACAGTTTCAGTACAGAGACGAAAAATCATACGGCAGATCCAACCAGTATCGAAAAGAAGTTTCCTTGTTTACAGAAAATTAAAGTACCGACGTCAGTGGTAGACGTCACTAAAACCTCGGGGGTTTTTATTTCAGACTGTGACAAAGGTGACAAGGGGGTAGATGACCTTTTTCAGTCAAAAGTAAGGTTAGGGTTTCTTTCCGTTACGGTTTCTTACAAGTTTGATGACGTGGTAACATGAGTAGAGTGTACGATCGTTTCATTACGGGGTTTAAGAGGTGGTCCGAAGTTGTCATGTACTTGGTACTTGAAGGTTATAAGTTCGACTTAAATCTTTCCCGTTTCCTTGGTCTCTAGTTTAACGGTTGTAGACAACCTAGTAGCTTTTTCGTTCTCTCAAGGTCTTTTGATAGGTGAAGAAGAAATAACTGATACGGTTTCGACAACTAACATACCTAGTGTTGGTTGACACCTTTTAAGAATTTCTCTACCCTTATGGTCTGGTGGACTGAACGGAGTACTCTTTAGACATAAGTCCAGTTCTTTGTCGTCAATTTTGACCTGTACCTTGTTATTTGACCAAGGTTTAACCCTTTCCTCATACAGTTTCGACATATAACAGTAGGACGAATAAATTGAATATACGCCTCATGTTGTACGTTCTAGAACCCGACCTACTTCGTGTACGACCTTAGTTCTAACGACCCTCTTTATAGTCATTGAAGTCTATACGTCTACCGTGGTGGAAATATCGTCTTTCACTTCTTCTTGATTTCTCGGAGAACTATTTTCACTTTCTTCACTTTTTCAACCGAATTTTGAGTTGTAAGTCTTTTGATTCTAGTCTGTCATATCGGATGTAATAAATTTCTAGTCTATCATATCGGATGTAATAAATTTCAAACTTCACTTCACTTCACCGAGTCAGTACAGGTTGAGAAACGCTGGGGTACCTGACATCGGAAGTTCCGAGGAGACAGGAACCTTAAAAGGTCCGTTCTCATGACCTCACCCAACGGTAAAGGAAGAGGTCCCCTAGAAGGGTTGGGTCCCTAGTTTGGACCCAGAGGACGTAACGTCCGTCTGTGAAATGACAGACTCGGTGGTCCCTTCGGGGTTTCAGATGAAAAAAGAATTATAAATAGAAAAAGGATTTTAGTCCATAAACGTAAGTACATTCACGTATGTATCACTCTTAGGTACATATAGTGTATATGTAAATGGTTTATCGTTTATAGTAAATTAAAAAAAAAATACTAGGTCTGTTTCAGTACCAACATTTCTTGTGTACTTATAAACCTGAATGAGGAACTGGAAGGGACAGAAAAAATAGATGAGAGGAACCACTATTGTATGTTAAAAAGGATTGGATACAAAAAAAAAATTAATTATATAAAAAAATTTCTTCCTATTAACGAAATGTCTTACAACAACAAAAGATAGTTTGTAGTCGTACTTAGTCGGTATCCATATGTATATAGGGGAGGGAAAACTTGGAGAGAGGGTAGAGGACGGGGTAAAGTGGGGAGATCCAACTATGTCTCGGGGACAAACTCAAAGGACTTTGTATGTCGTTTAAGGTAACCGATAGATAAAATGTATACCATTACCTTCAAAGGTACAAAG
The DNA here is from genome assembly GCA_006410555.1 of Capra ibex. Lineage (NCBI taxonomy): Eukaryota > Metazoa > Chordata > Mammalia > Artiodactyla > Bovidae > Capra > Capra ibex. The sequence continues at coordinate 1,808,971 of SJYO01007722.1, forward strand.
AGAGGTATGTAGAGTGGGAGAGGGGTACAGGCATTCAGACAAGATACAGACAAAGAGGTGACGACGGGACGTTTATTTAAGAAGTCATGGTAAAAAGATCTAAGACACATATATATACATAGTCATATACTATAAATAGAAAAAGGAAGACTAAAGAAGTGAGACATATTATCCGAGATCCAAGTAGGTGGAGTAATTTTGACTGAGTTTATACAAGGGAAAATACAGCCTCATTAAAAGGTAACACATATGTATGGTAAGGAGACAGCTACCTGTAGATCCAACGAGATACAATATTGATAACATTTATCACGATGTTACTTGTCACCCTATGTACACAAAAAAGTTAAAACCAAAGGAGTCCCACATACGGATCCTCACCCTAACGACCCAGTATACCACCAAAATAAGGATCAAAAAATTCCTTAGAGGTATGGTAGAAGGTATCACCGATATAGTTAAATATAAGGGTGTTTGTCACGTTCTCGTAAGGGAAAAAAGGTATGGGAGAGGTCGTAAATAACAAACATCTGAAAAACAACTACCGGTAAGACTGACAACACTCCACTATAGAGAAATATCAAAACTAAACGTAAAGAGATTATTACTCGCTACAACTCGTAGAAAAGTACACAAACAAACGATAGACATACAGAAGAAACCTCTTTACAGACAAACCCAGAAAAAGGGAGAGAAACTAACCTAACAAACAAAAAGACCATAACTCAACAAACTCGACGAACATATAAAACCTAATTTCTGGATTTACATTCTGGTCTTTGATATTTTGAGAATCTCCTTTTGTATCCGTCTTGTGAGCTACTACATTTAGTTTCGTTCTAGGAGATACTGGGTGAAGGATCTCATTACCTTTATTTTTGTTTTCATTTGTTCACGCTGGACTAATTTGAATTTTCGAAAACGTGTCGTTTTCTTTGATATTCGTTCCACTTTTCTGTCGGGAGTCTTACCCTCTTTTATTATCGTTTACTTTTTTTGTTATTATCGTTTACTTTGTTGACTGTTTCCTAATTAAAGGTTTTATATTGGATACAATAAAATTGAGAGAAGTGAGTTCCCAGTCGTTTCTTCTTAACCCCTTCAGTAAAAACTGAGACAAAAAGAGAGTGTAACGTCTGGGTTAACCAGTTCTTTAGGGTTCACGGGTTGGCAGTTTTACATAGGTGTTAAGTTGATGAAAAGTGGTAGAAGTATCAATAAGTTAGGTCAGGTTCGTTAAACCCATAATAGAAATTAATTGAACAGATAAATGGATAAATTTTTAAAAAGCGGAAGACGCTTGTTCTGTTAGTCAACTGTAAGTCACAAGGATTATTATACGTCGTTCAGAAATGGGAAAAATAAAGAACGTTGACTATAGTGATTCGAATAATCTTAAATTATCTTTTATTCAGTCACCTGAGACTTCTTTTTACACTTTAAGGTCATGTATATTTTTTTGTAAAAATATGTTATATCTACTCAGTACCCGTACTTTACGTGTCATACTTCTTACCAGTTATTATAGAAACATACCACTGATTAGTACCACTAGTAGGAAACTACATATCTCTATAGTTTAGTTTAGTGACACAACACTTGGTCCTTACTTGTATCACACCATTCAGTTAATATGAATTTTTTTAAGTATCCTTTTTATTTAGTATATACAAAGGGTATCCACTCCCATACCGTTCCTCCTAACCTACTTCTACTATTTTGATCAATATTTATTCATGATCTATACATTATATGTTGTACTAATTATATTAATCGTGTCGAGACAATATATACTTTTAATAACTTTCAGTATTCTTAACAGTAGTGTTTTTATAAAAAAGAAGTTAAAACAAATATTTTCTACTGTCTGTAAAAGATTTACATGCAACTAAAGTACTACATACAACTCAGTAATACGACATGTAGAATTTGAATGTGTCATGACTTACAGTTAATATAGAGTCATTTTGATCTACTTTTTTTAAACATTTACGTACCTAAACACTTAAAGAAAACCGAAGAATCGTCTACCAAAACAAATATAAGACAAAGAATAGATACAAAGCCTACTAACCACACGAATCAATACAGGACGACTTTAATCAAAATACCTAGTTTGTTTTGACTAGGAATTTAAAACCAGAAAAGAGTTTAATAATTACCTAGTAGTTGAACCTTTTACAAAAGTGAAACTAAAAATTGTGAAATAATTAAAAAACAGTTATTTTACGGTAAGACAAAGTTCCAAAATATGATAGTTGGAAAGGAAATCGAGAAACTCAAACGAAAAAGTCTAAAGTCCATAAATTGTCTATGGATTCAAATATAATTTACCGTATAATAGATATTCTTTTCATTAGACTTTGAGAAAAGTTTACTAGGTGAAAAGTCTACTTATTCTATTAAAACTTTGACGATTACAGAATCCTAGTTTAAAGTACTAAATAATAAAATTTCTTTCTTAATTTACACCGAGGTCTATCTAATTAATCGACCTGTTTCGTTACGAAAAGGATCATTCGGTAGTTGATCTTTTTTTAAAACTTTTTCTAACCTTGACTTGATTCAATGAACAGTCTAATTTTATTCAAGAGAATTAGTAGCTAAGAAGAAAAAATTTTAGACTTGTCATTAGTATATTTAACTGTACTGTAATTTAATATTAATTAATTACCTTAAATACAAGATCAAATATTTTATTCAAATTTAAATTTTACACGAGTTACATTTTAAAATACTTCTCCGTGTAGATTTACTTGTAAAACATACTAGTTATAGAATTGTATATTAAGATAATGTTTATACGTAAATTAATAAGAGTCGACGGAATAGGTTATTACTAACCCATTTAACCTAAGGTCATTGTACAAAACGGTATTCAACACTAAGTTTTTTTTCAACAATAAGTTGGAAAAGTAAATTACGGACTCGTGGTCCAAAAATAATGTTAATTATAAGAACGAATTCTCTCTTCTTACAATTTACTCACCTTCGACCGAGAACCTAATAAGTCATCCTGTTACCTTTATTTTGCGATACCTTTTTATACAAACACACATAAAATTGTATTAGAGTAGATACAATACTCTAGTATACCTGTGGTTAGTTTCATCTAAGAGGTCTTGTATTAAAAAATTTGACTTTTTGTTAATCTATGGCTTTAATATCTTTCAGGACATATTGTTCCATGAAAAGGTTCGAACTGACACTTTCAAGTTACTACACATCTGTCTCTGAATCTGTTCTAGTAACGATAGTCGAAAGACTTCACGTATAATGTGTCAGATTATGTCACAACTTCTAGTTACGTAGCAAGTAGAACGTATAGACGGGACGACCTCCCTCGTCGTCAGTCTGGTCACCTCTCTAGTGTCAACGACTCGTTGCCAAGGTAGTGACCTGTCCGAGAAACGAAACGAAACCACGTTTCTCTTCCTCATCTATATAAAAATATATGTGATTTTGTTCACATAGTACCTTGTCTTCCAATCGTTATCGTTTCTTAAGATACCATGTCACACTTCTAATGTTAATCACTAGAAATCTCTTTTATGTAAATCAGTATGGTTACCCTTTCCTCTATTAAACCGACACTTAACATGACTGTGACACGTAATTATTTACTAACGAGACATACGTCTTTTCCTGTTTTTAATCCGATCATTTTATAAAAGAATCTCAGATTTACTAATATAGAAAGGAAAGGATTGGACAAGTAGTCTGACGCACGTCGCTTCTCTAGTGTGTACACCACCACACCCCTACTAAGTTTAGTGAAAAGTTAAACTTTCGTGTAATACCAAAGACAATTTATCCCTGTACCTATCAACCCTTACGAGACCTAATTACAGATTAAATGAGATAAACGGAAAGAAGAATATTGACCTGTTGATGAACATCAGAGTATTAAAAACTTAGTAGTGGGTACTCAGAATCCAGAAATCTTACTTGAAGGGCTCAGGAACAATAAGCAATCGTTTACATTTCTTGCCCCACGTAACCGGTTTAGAGGTATACGTTTGGTTCACCTTTAATTTACTAGATTACATTGTTTTCTTGTTTTACTTTAATAAAGAGCGTCATAGGAAACAAACAGATAAGAATTGATGGTAGAATCTCTTCACATTTAATTTTCAGTTTTACTAAATAAAGTCTTTGATTTATTTATCTCGTGTGACGACGAAAAAGTAAAGTAACACATGGAAGTGAAGACCATAAAAAAAAGGAGGGAGACTTTCGCGATAAAGTTGTTCTGGTACATTTACAGATATTAACGCTCTCTTTTACAATTATATTGTAAATGTGTCAAGTTGTCGAAGTTTCGACAAAGTCACTGATACGAATTTTCCTTTGAATGTGTGTCTCCGGGGTTCAGGTGTATTTACTATCAAATCACCCTGTAAACCACTGTCTCGGAACTTTTGTCGTTGTTTTTCCTTCCCTTTAGTTTGTCGGGGTAGAAGGTCGGATTAAGTTCGGTAAATCTTCGAGACACGAATTCGGACCCTAATGGTCACTATGATAGATGAAGTCGAAACGACAAGTCCTTCTTTGCAGGGAGAATAATTTCTTTTTTCCGCTTTTTCTTTCCCCCCTTTTCTTTTATCAAATTTCGGTTCATTAAGTCCGAACGTATTTAGAAATTACCCAAGACAGAAGTATACTAACCGACACGCAAGAAAGGAGACGGGTCCCCTTTGTGATATACAGAATCTTCTCTTATTATCATTGAGGTAGAACACACAATATGCTATAGAAGGTCATTAGGACTCCTAAAACCGAAACAGACGACATTTGTTTTCCGGTGGGTATGTATTACACAGACCCGATAAGGTCTGAGGAGTGGAATCGTCCACTGTGGGTATTCTACCTGCACCCGTTGATTCGGGCATACATCGACCTCCGTCAAAACGAGGGTTCTGCTGAGTCTTCTACATTTTTGTTTATCGTGTAAAGAGAAGAATATTCTTGTTTCACACTAGTCGTGGGACATCAACACAGTTAAAAGACCGAAAAGAGTCCTCATTCTTACTTTGTGGTAAGAATATGAAACGAAACACTTGCTACTTCTTTTTGGCACGACAGCTAAACAAGTAACTTCTACATACTTACTAAGGTTCGGGAGATACAGTCTGACGTTTTTGTTTTCTCTTTAATTCCTTATTTTCATAGGTAGTAAATGTACAATTCTAAAATCACTTCTAAATATTTTCAATGTACCTTTTCAGATAAAACAGTAGTAAGAAAAAAACAAACAAAAAGACCCCTATCCGAATGACTTACCTATTCGAAGGATCGACTACCTAAATAAGTGAGTTGTTTACACATGGATAAAGTATATTCTTTGAAAGAAGGTGAGACTGTTATGTTCTTTCGAAACTGAAAATCTACCTGAATAAGACGTCCGATTGTACCATTTTAAAATTTAGAATTTCTCTCAGTATTGCTTAGACGAGTTAAAGAAATAGTAGAGACTACGTCATAATCAAGAGTCGTTAAGATACCAATGAGTAATGTAACGTTTATTTATTTGTACGGAAATAAAGTGATAAGTAAATACGTCATGGTTGTTTACACCCCTCCTCCCCCCTGAAGGAATCAACTAACCGTTTTTTGATCCAGAATGTCATTTCTCATAAAACCTTTTTCCGGTTTTGTATCAAAGACGAGAAGTCATTTTTAGTGTCTAACAAAGATCCTATGTAAATTAAAATACGTGTTCACGTACAAATAAAAATAAAGTTTAAGGGTCTCTTCAAAAAGACACTCCATCTTTTCTTTATACGTAACAGTTATAGTTAAGAGTCACTCTACCATTTAATGTTAAAACTTGGTTGCTTAGCTGTATTGTCTTCTGTTCTACGAGTAGTTGTTTGAGTCTATTATTAAGATTTATAACTTTTAAACGACACTACACATTATATACCACCGTTTATATCATCGACTTTTTATTTCATCGACCATTTTCTCTTTTACCTAAGTCTCTCTATGATAATAACAATAAAAATTACACCCAAATTTCGTAGGTAAAGTGTTATATAAAGACTCATCTCAGTAACAGAAATATGACACGAAGAATCAATGGTCTCAATATACTTGACTAAGTAAAAATCTGATGTGTAGTACTTGATTGTTTTATTTTACGGGTTGATTAGGAAGTTGTCTAGTTCAAAGAACTAAAAATGAGTTAGAGGGTATAAATTCAAAGTGTTTTTAAAATTTTTCAAGGGTTTCTCCTAGTCCCGTAGTTTTACCGGGTTAGTATAATACTAGTACACTGATTGTACAATTACATAAAGATATACTGGGAATTAATTTACCCTTTTATATACCTTACCAATTCCAATTGGAAAGAAGAAGGGACCTTTTCCTTTGGAATTCCAAAGTCGTACGAGGTACAAGAAGATCTGAACGACAGAAAGGAAGTAAGTATGGTGACATGTTTGGTGGAAACTTAAGTAAAGATACAAGACGGATATAACGCCCGATCTTGACAAAATATGTCAAATGTTTCCCACGGGGGGTATGTTCACATCAAATATTTATATAAACTAGTATTTTCACTCCACTTTGAATTTGGTTTTGTGAGTAAAAGGGATGTATACATAATATGTATTACTCTTGAAGTTATTACTAATATACTTCATTTCTTCCCTGTAAACTAGTTAACTCTTTAGTAATACAGAAGTGAGACCTTTCATCTAGACCTTTTGTGATTTATCTTTCATTTCTATAGTTAGGTGAAATAACAATCAATAAAGTTATTTCAATTATATATTTAGTATGTTGTTATGTATAATCTTAATAATTGAAACTGTAATCTTGTCTACACCCCGTATTAAGTGTACAATAATAAAGAGATGTAGTAGGAAAGTAACTCCATTGATTTTCTTATTACAGACGATAAGTACTCTACCCGAAAGGTCCACCACGATCACCATTTCTTGGGCGGACGGTTGCGTCCTCTGTATTCTCTGTACCCAAGCTAGGGACCCAGCCCTTCTAGGGGACCTTTTCCTTTACCATTGGGGAGGGTATAAGAACGGACCTCTTAGGGTACCTGTCTCCTTGGACCCTTCGATGTCAGGTACCCCAACGTTCCTCAGTCTGTACTGACTTCACTGAATTGTACGTGTAAGTAATATTTGGAGTATAATAGGTTTGTTAGATAGTCTGTAAGACTAATTTTCTTTATAATATTACGTAACTTATGAACGACAGTAACTACCTATTAAAATCGACGACCTTGTTTATTACAAGTTCTAAAGTCCCCGTATTGTGTTATCCCTAAATAAAAAAGAGTGTAGTGTCAAGTCATATCTCTACGGACCAATCATACATTGAAAAGGTATTGATCCGTCCAAAAGTCCGAGGATTGTTAATTTCCGAGGTTATTAAGAACTCCGATTCTAGAGAGACACGAGACGTGGATCGGTCTCTTTCCCTGTCTCTCGGATGTCATGTGATTGGAATTTTCGTGAAGGGTGAAGACGAGAACGGGACAACATTCTAGATCGTAGCTCTAGAGTAACTTACACGCACGATTCGGTGAAGTCAGCACAGGATGAGAAACGTCAGGGTACCTGACATCAGACGGTCCGAGGAGACAGGTACCCTAAGAGGTCCGTTCTTATGACCTCACCCAACGGTAAAGGAAAAGGTCCCTTAGAAGGGTTGGGTCCCTAACTTGGGTTTAAAGAACACAGAGAAGGAAACCGTCCGCTCAAGAAGTGGTGATTATGGTGGACCCTTCGGGAAGTCACTTACACTCCGTAGAGATTTGATCTCAAGGACCGACTATCGACGGAGGGTCTCTGCTGAACTGTGATACCTATAAATTTACTCTGTCGATAGACAGAGACCGCGTATACTATATCACGACCATTGAGATATAAGTGACATATAAAATCGGGGAATGTTCGTTAAACTGGAACTTTAATAATAAAGAATAAAATGTTTTCTCATTTGAATTCGAGTCTCTTCAATAAACGTGTTCATTTTCAAACTTGAGCCCAGATTGTTATTTTTTTAGTACAGGTTATTAATACTATATACAATAGTTTAATATTCCGTATATTAATAAAGGTTATGACTATGATTATTATAATTAGTTTAAACTTGAGAAAAAATACCTAAACCGCGACAAGATTTATAAAGAGCTCTTACGGAACAGACTTTTGGGAACCAAGGAGGGACCGTGGAAGAGAAGGATGTTGACGGTGGTGGTTAAAGTTGGTTTACTGTATTGTTAGTAAACAATTCGTCTTGTGCTTACTGAAAAATACTGAAATGTTTGTGGTCACCCTGTGGACAACATTCGTGTTCCCTCTAGTTTATACGGTGAAGAGAGAAAGAGAGTCTGTGTCGTGGTCTAGACCTCTTCTAGAATTTCCGTCAAACCAAAGTTGTAGGTCGTTTACATTCAAGAAATACTAAGGATCATTACTTTCACTTTCACTTCAACGAGTCAGTACAGGCTGAGAAACGTTGGGGTACCTGACATCGGATGGTCCGAAGAGGGAGGTGCCCTAAGAGGTCCGTTCTCATGACCTCACCCAACGGTAAAGGAAGAGGTCCCCTAGAAGGGCTGGGTCCCTAACTTGGGCCCAGAGGGTGTAAGATCCGTCTATGAAATTGGAGACTCGGTGGTCCCTTACCTTGGATAGTTGAGTCTTCTATTGGAGGTCCAAAACTATCTTTTATGAATCTTAGTATCTCAGTATATTTAGTCAGATTTACATCAGATGTTAAAAAAGATGACACAATCAGAATGTCCAACTCCAGATACTCTAGTGAAGGGTTTAAAACATAGACACTTTCACATTCGGTACTCAGAAGTTTTTTAGTTAAACGGTTTTTAGATATCGACTCCAAAGACCTTGGAGTTACGACCGGGACAAGAACCTTAATGAGTTTCGTTAATTTTAAAACATAGATGGACTGTCTAATAATAACAAGAACTTTCGTTGATAGAACAAAAGAAATTAAGAAAAGAAGAGATCTTGTTTTTTAAGAAGAGTATTAAAGAATATTTTTTAGGAAAATTCATAACTACTAAACCTGTCAAAAAACAAAAAGTTACAGAGTATTTATGGGAAGGAATATTGTGACTTGAGGTTTACACCAAACTGGTCCCGTTCTATATTCTCTTTATTAAAGTTAAATAACAAACTAAGAGACGAATACAATTAATTTAAACTTTAATTCAATCAAAACAAAACAAAAAAATCAGATCTAAAGGACTTACCGATGAGTACTACATCAAGGTATTATAAAAAGGAGACAGGAGAAGGACTTTTACCATAGACTTATCTATCCGTAACAGTCTGATACAATCTACCGTTTTAATACCTACCACGACACCAGAAGTTACTTCTCTGTATATGACAGAAAAAGTTTAGGTAAGGTAGATGTTGTGGTTCTCGTTTTAAGTTGTAGTTGATACCTTAAACACACTAATACCACGCAGTCATACCCAAGTAGTCACATTATTTACATGGTAAGACCACACTCCTGTCCCCCTACATTCTTGAGAGATAGAAGGAAAGTTAATAAGGTACTTGTATTTTGAAGACATATTTTTATCAAAAATAATCTTTTTCTTCAGACTGATAAGTTTAAAAGAACCGAAGGGAGCACCAAGTCACCATTTCTTAGACGGATGATGACGTACTATGTTCCCATATTAGGGACCCAGTCCTTCTAGGGAACTTCTTCCTTTACCTTTGAGAGTGGTCATAAGAACGGACCCTTTAGGGTACCTTTCTCCTCGGACCAGCTAATGTTTGGTACCACAGAGATTTCTCAGCCTGTACTAAATCGTCGATTTGTTGTTGGGCCAAAAGAATATATACAGAACAACTGGTAAGACATAGATATAAGAATCCATTTTTTCTATATAAGAGAGTCATCCTCCGAGTTAAAATTTTTTAATAAAAAAACTTTAAAAGAACTTAAAAAGAACTTAGTTTCGAAAATTACATAAAAGATAAAAACACGGAAAAAAAAAAATACTAAAAGATACAACCTACAAGGTACAGACAGAAATTACTTATAGTTGTAGGAAAATTAATGAAAGAAGAAAAAAAGGATTCCGTTGTACCTAAATATTGTAATATATTCAGAGTACACATGTTGTAAAATAAAGGTGAGAACATATGTGACCCCCGAAGGGTCTATCACTATCACCGTTTCTTAGACGGACGGTTACGTCATGTGAGTTCTCTATGTCTAATCTAGAGACCCAACTCTTCTAGGAGATGTCATCCCTTACCGTTGAGTGACGTCATAAGAAGACATCTTTTAGGGTACCTGTTTTATTTTATTTTAAGGTACCTGTCTCCTCGGACCATCAGATGTCAGGTACCACGACGTTTCTCAACTTGTACTGTCTACGGATTCGTGTGTGTGGACACATGTGATGTCGTAGTCAAGTCAAGTCAAGTCAACGAGTCAGCACAGGCTGAGAAACGCTGGGGTACTTAGCGTCGTGCGGTCCGGAGGGACAGGTAGTGGTTGGGGGCCTCAAGTGAGTCTGAGTACAGATAGCTCAGTCACTACGGTAGGTCGGTAGAGTAGAAGACAGCGGGGGAAGAGGAGGACGGGGGTTAGGGAGGGTCGTAGTATCAGAATAGGTTACTCAGTTGAGAAGCGTACTCCACCGGTTTCATGACCTCAAAGTCGAAGTCGTAGTAAAGAAGGTTTCTTTAGGGCGTACCAGTGGTGGTTTATAAATCAAAGGTAGACAGTGTTATGTCAACAGGAGGAAATGGATAAAGTAGGAGACGGAGTCGATGAACGACCATTGAAGATGACACAAGAGACAAAGATGTACAAACAAAAACAATTCACAACCAACAAGTAAACAAACAAACAAAATATAAGATGTACACTCTCTTTAGTATACTATCAACAGAAAAAGGTAAACTGAACAAAGTGAATCGTATTATGGGAGTTCTAAGTAGGTACAATAACGTCTACCATTCTAGACTGGAAGAATACCGACTCATCATAGGACAACGGACCTTTTAGGGTACCTGCCTCCTCGGACCACCCGACGTCAGGTACCCCAACGTTTCTCAGCCTGGGCTGACTCGCTGAAGTGAAAGTGAGAAGTGAAAGTACGGGACCTCTTCTTTTACCGTTGGGTGAGGTCACAAGAACGGACCTCTTAGGGTCCCTGTCCCCTCGGACCACCCGACGGCAGATACCCCAGCGTGTCTCAGCCTGTGCTGACTTCGCTGAACCGTCGTCGTCGTCGTCGTCGTCGTCGTCGTCGCAAGAGAATACCGTGTAGAAGAAATAAGTAGGTAGTCACCCGTGAATATAACAAAGATATAGTGCCGAAAACATTTACTACGACGTTACTTGTCTCCCCACGTATACAAAAAAGATTAACTATAAAAATAAAACAGTCTATTTATTGGTATTCACCTTATCAACCTAGTATACCATTAGGATAATTGAAACACTTCTTAAAGATATGATAAAGGGTATCACCGACGTGGTTAAATGTAGCTGTCAAGGGACTTACAGGGGATAACGGTGTGGGAGAGGTTACGAATAAAAGGGAAAAGCTATTATTGGAAAGATTGTCCGTACTCTACTACGAGATACGCCGTTAACTAAATTGTCGTACTATAACCGTATTTTTGACTATACATCTAGTTACCTTGTTTTGACTCTCGGGTCTTTATTTATTTAGGTGTGTAAATATCTGTCATTCACATACTATTTCCTCGTTTCTTGTGTTACCTCTTTTCTAACAGAGAAATCATTTATTACAACTCTTATGACCTGTTAGTGTTACTTTTTGTTTTTGGTATGGTATAGAGTGGGGGTGTGTTTTTAGTTGAGTTTTGAACCTATATTCTGGACTCTGGTATTTTAACGATCTTCTTTTGTGTGTCACACGAGAAACTATAACGAGAATTGTTATAGTGTCCGTTCCTTTTGTCTTCGTTTTTATTTACTTACCCTGATTTAATTTTACGAATTAATTTGATATAATTTGATTTTTAGAAGATGTGTCGTTTCCTTTGGTAATTGTTTTGATTTTCTGTTGGATGACTTACCCTCTTCTAGAAACGTTTAGTATGTCGGTCGTTCTCCCAATTATATGTTTTATATTTCTTGAGTATGTTGAATTTTTGGTTTTTTTTCGTGTTAATTTTGATATTCGTTACCTCGACTCATATGTAAAAGACTTCTTCTGTGTGTCTACCAGTTGTCCGTGTACTTTTATATAACACAGTAAAATAAGAAAAAAAATTCTTTTGATTTCAAAGATGAAAACTGAAAAACAAAGAGTATTCCGTAACGACGACGACGACTACGATTCAGCGAAGTCAGTACAGGCTGAAACACGTTCGGGTCTCTACCGTCGGGTGGTCCGAGGGGGCAGGGACCCTAAGAGGTCCGTTCTTGTGACCTCACCCAACGGTAAAGGAAGAGGTTACGTACTTTCACTTTTCACTTTCACTTCATCGAGTCAGCACAGGCTGAGAAGAGCTGAGGTGTCTGACGTCGGGTGGTCCGAGGAGACAGGTATCCTAAAAGGTCCGTTCTCATGACCTCACCCCACGGTAGCGGAAGAGGCAGTATTCCGTAATAAACAAAACCTTATACACAAAGACACAAATAAGAAAAAATAAAAAGTGAGGAATTCCCTACAAAAAGAGTAAATAAAGATTAAGATAAACTTGAAATAGTAGTGGAGGAAAGACCAAAAAAAAAAAAATTAAGACTAGATATCTTACGAAAGTAGTGAATAGTAAAAGAATTGTAGATGTTACGTGGATTTCTACCGATGTTAAAGAAACTGTGAGGAGACCAACCACGATCCTCACTAATACAGGGGAAAGACGGAAGAAACTCGTTGTTTGGTGAAACATTCTTTATAATGGGATCCTAGTAGTCACTTTTTAAGTTCGGTTTAACTAACCTAGAATTCCCACTCTAAGGAAATCCTTTCTCTCGTGGTTTCTCGTGGTCCCACTACCTGCACACACAGTTACTTCTTCGATAGAACCCTAACGCAAAAGGCCGAGGTCAACGAGATAGACTACTGTGTACCTAGTCTCTGTTTGACAGGACTGGTCCAAAGGGGTTTAAGGACTGGGTACTTTAGTGTACCCACTAAAACTCGGTCACGGAAAAACCTATCAAGCCATGGATAGTCATCTATTGGGTTCGTTAAAGAAGTCGAGGAAAACTTTACGAAGACGAATCAACGAGTCAACACAGGCTGAGACACTGGGGTACCCGACATCGGGTGGTCCTAGGAGACAGGAACCCTAATAAGTCCGTTCTTATGTCCTTTCCCAACGGAGGACGTCCCCTAGAAGGAATGGGTGTCCAACTTGGGTGGAGAGAATACAGCGGACGTAACCATCACCATATGAAATGACAATCGTGATGGTCCTTTCGGGTCTCCTTAATTAGGAGACGAGGAATGTCAGAAAAAACAAACAAAGATTTATTATAGAAACATACTCTCAACTGAAGGTTTGAGGTGACAAAAATGCGATTAAAAGAACTATCCAAGAGTTCCGAAAAGGTTGTGTTCTGTCAAAGGAGGAGACTACAAAAGTACGGTAGAATTTTATAGACCGTCGACAAAAAGAGAAAATAAATAAATAAATAACCACCATAGAACCTAGACAAGAGAGTGGAGCGAAAAAGGTCCCAAGAGAGAAAGGAGACAGAAACGAGAAGAAAAGAGGAGTTAAAACTAAGGTGAGAACTGTGAAAGAGAATTTACATTACGGAAGAGGACATTCCTTCGGTTTTCCAGTCAAAGTGTTCAAGTACCCTGGTTGGACACCGTCAAGGAAATCTGACCTGAAGAACGTGAATAACTCTAATTTCTCCCATTTTGGATCAGTCAAGTGACCAGGTGGTACGAACAATAGTTGACTCAAGAGAACGATGTCCAGACGGACTGTGGTAGAACTAAAGGAGACGAAAGAGGAATTTCTATGACGATTGTCTTCTAGAACCTGTACGGTTACTAAGGAAGAAAGTATAAAGATAAAACAAAACTCCCCCTGTGGAGTAGTGGATCAAACAGTACGCACGACAGGTTCACAATAACCAAAACGAGAGATCAATTAGAAAGACAAAAGTGTCCCCTCAGTCCTTCTAGGGTTTTGACGACGGTGGTAGAGGTGATAGAAAGGTATTAGGTGTGTATTATGTGGGTTAACATCTTAATACACGAGTAAAAGTTTCTCATTCAAGGAAAATTTTTATTAGATAAAACGAATATATGCTCTAGGGTGACATGACTTTCAAATGAGGAGTGTACATCTATACATTAAGAGGACGTTTATTCAAACAAGGTTCTCATTTTATGTTTATATTATTTCTCATCAATTCGTAAATTAATTGATTAAAATAAACAGAATCTTAAATCTTCTCAAAAAGGTTCCTTCTAATCTTACCTCAGGACATTTTATTTAACACATTCCTGAACAATGACGACAGAAAAGAAAATGGAGCTCCTTTCCTAAATCCATGTTTTGATAAAGTAAATGAATCTCGGAGTCGTTTTATGATGTTATTGAGTTAAGGTGTGCAAACACCACTTCTACTACCGTAAGACAGGTGTTTTTGTGAAGATATTTCATTCTCACTAGATCATAAAAAAAGAAAATTAATCGTTCGTAAATAACTGGTTAATGATACACGTTAAGAAATATGAGTTGTATTACTTTCAAATTTTCTTATCGTTTTAGAAACAGAAGTTCGGGAGGTTTTTGACTATTTACTTTAATTGTAAACAAGTTAATAGTTATTATATTAACTCTTACTGTCAAACTTTTGATCAAGTCATAAACATCTCTGTGGGAGGAGTTTATCTTCTGTCGATGTACTATTATTGACCCCTTTCATAATTTTACTAGTTGAATCTGACTAAGATTTAAATAAATTATCTACCCGTGTGAATGCATCTTATAATTTTATAAATCTATGAGATACGGAGCTACAAAAGTAAACATTTTGTATTTAAGAATGTTAAAACTTCTCCATTGTAAAATATGAAGATATTGAAGAACCATCTATGGATTCAACATACATATGGGACTTATTAGAATTTGACGGTTAAAGGACACACATCTTTAATTGTCTTTCATATGTTTCTTCAGACCTAAAAAGTATATAAAAGGACATACATGTATACGAGTCTTCGTGTATAAAAGATAAACCTATTAATCGTCTAAAAATTTGAAAGATATCAGACAAACGTCGTCTTGGTGTTAGCCTTTTGATTACGAACAAACTTAAATGTTTAAGAAAGACATTAGGAAGTAAAACTAAAAATAAGATCATTAATACTCAGTAAACTGAAATAGATCAAGGGAATAATTGGTTCATGTGACAGAGGTTTCCTGGATCTTAAGAGATGTATGATTGTTATTGAAGGTGATACTCACGAAGTTAGACACTGGACTGGTCACTAGAGTCTTCGTTTTCCCTATTTTTTCTCTAGTAGGAACTAATTTAGTTAGTAAATTAGTTGTTCATAATTCTCGACACTCTCTCTATGTTTTTTGTTCTATTAGTGGAGACGATAGTTTCTCGAATATCAGAACAATCTTTGCATTATGTACGTTCTACGTTAATCTCTTATTCTGTCATATATTACTTCACAAAATTAACTCTACACCCACGTTGGAGTCGAGAAGACGACATTTGATTTCTCAATCTGTTGTACCCGAAATTCTAGTGGAGGTCCTCATGACAGAGCCTTTTCATCTTACTCTCCTGTAATTACTTCCATTTTCGGAATTTCTTCAACGAATGAACGTCCCGTCCTTATCTCTACTTCTACCTCTCTTACCTGAACATCTGTGCCACCCCCTTCCTCTCCTATATCGGGTCCCTCGAGTCGGGTCCTGAGACACTACTGGATCTCCTCACCCTATCCTCCACCACAACCCCCCCCCGAGGCCTCCCTCCCCCATACACACATGTATGTCGACTGAGTGTGATAACATGTAGTCCTTAATTGTGTCATAACACTTCGTTCATAAGAGATCAAATTCTTTCTTTCATCCCTGAAACTACCACCAGATCACCGATTCTGAGGTTGAAGGTTACGTCCCCCGGGCTCATTTTAGGGACCAATTCCTTGATCTAGAGTGTAGGACATTGATTCTCAACTCTACGGTTTTGATTTCCAGGACGTCTGGTGTCGATTTTTTCTAGAATATCCGGGGTTCATTCTGGGCCGTGTCGGTTTATTTATTTACAATTTTATTTTATTTTTTCTTTCATTAAATAGAGAAACGGTGTATACAAAGAAAAGAGGTAGGATGAGGGTAAGGTAAGATTTATAACTCCTTTAGAAGAGAAATATTTCAGAACTAAGTGCCCATATTAAAATAACTAGTATAGAGTACTGATGTCTGTATTTTAGAAAAACTGTTCGGTAGTTGATTTCATCTTACTATTTGATTTTACCATTTACTATTTGATTTTATCATAGTTACAGATTTAAAAAATTACGTTAAGTAAAATGACTTTCTTCTGTATGTATAAAAGTTACTTTCGTTTTCAAGAAGTTGTGATACTTGTTACGGACTAACCCATACTTAGAGGTAATCGTCTCTCCGTCCAATAAGCACAGTACGTTTATTTCGTCAATAACTTTAGTAGTGGTCTCTGCTGGGCCTCTCTTCCCGGGTCACTTCCAAGCCGTAGCGTGTGGTGTACTGACGCAGTTGGCCGGTAGGACCTTTCTTCCCTTTTATTACTGACTGAATTCCGTCTACGAAGTTTTATACGACCACTCAAATCTCTTCTTTAATTTTACGTCGGGAAATGTAAGAGTATAACTCTATTGTAGTCTTCTGGTATTAGTAGGTGTCTACAGGATTTTCTTAGTAGTGAAATAATGGAGATCACCGTTAGCGGATTTATCTGACAGGTCAGACTGAGATTCAACGATTTAATATAATATCCAATATAAGACTTGGAGGAGTTCCAAGAACATTTAAAATCTCGTGAATAACCCTTTCTCACTCTAGGTGTTTAACCTTTTGTCTGTATTATTCATATACTGAATATGAAATATTCAGAAGGTATATACTGAGACGTTGGGTATGATCCTCTGACCGATACTAAACAAACTTATGGAGTATTTATGGGGGGCGGATTATTGTTTACGATCAAAAAGACTTTAGAGAAAGTTCCAGAGGTTAGAGTTAATGAGTGCATTAACACTGATGTCGACATAATCTCTCACCATTCCTCCCCACCCCCGTCTTCGTCTCCGAGTTGAGAGTTTCAGGGGGAAATGAGGATCTAAAAATCAAAGAATCGAGGATTGGGTCCAGTCCTTCGGTGTGAATCTTGACCTGTACCTTGTTGTCTGACCAAGGTTTATCCTTTTCCTCATGTAGTTCCGACATATAACAGTGGGACGAATAAATTGAAGATACGTCTCATGTAGTACTCTTTACGACCTGACCTTCTTTGTGTTCGACCTTAGTTCTAACGGTCCTCTTTATAGTTCTTGGAGTCTATACGTCTACTATGGTGGGAATACCGTCTTTCACTTCTCCTTGATTTTTCGGAGAACTACTTTCACTTTCCCCTCTTACTTTTTCAACCGAAGTTCGAGTTGTAAGTCTTTTGTGTCTAGTACCGTAGACCAGGGTAGTGAAGTACCCTTTATCTACCCCTTTGTCACCGACTGAATTAAAAAAACCCGAGGTTTTAGTGACGTCTACCACTAACGTCGGTACTTTAAATTTCTGCGAATGAGGAACCTTCTTTTCAATACTCGTTGGATCTATCGTATAAGTTTTCGTCTCTGTAATGAAACGGCTGATTCCAGGTAGATCAGTTCCGCTACCAAAAAGGTCACCAGTACATACTTACACTCTCAACCTGACACTTCTTCCGACTCACGGCTTCTTAACTACGAAAACTTGACACCACAACCTCTTCTGAGAACTCTCAGGGAACCTGACGTTCCTCTAGGTTGGTCAGGTAAGACTTCCTCTAGTCGGGACCCTAAAGAAACCTTCCTTACTACGACTTCGACTTTGAGGTCATGAAACCGGTGGAGTACGCTTCTCAACTGAGTAACCTTTTCTGAGACTACGACCCTCCCTAACCCCTGTCCTCCTCTTCCCCTACTGACTCCTACTCTACCGACCTACCATAGTGACTGAACTACCTACACTCAGACTCACTTGAGACCCTCAACCACTACCTGTCCCTCCGGACCGCACGACAGTAAGTACCCCAGCGTTTCTCAGCCCGTGTTGACTCACTGACTTGACTTGACTTGACTTGGACGTACAAGACAGTCCAGTAAGGAAGTAACAGTAAAGAGACGATTCGACACCCAACACTGCTCAAATCAGTACACAATTCAAGGTACAGTTGTCGACGAGTTCTTGAATAGAGAAATAACTTCGTGTAGTTGGGTTAGAGATCGTGACCTGTACTTTGTTAATAGACCGTTTCGGTCCCAGAGACAGAGTTCCTCGTCTTTTAAGGTCCCGTTAACCAAAAGGAGAGTCACTGTCATTATATTGAGATGACATAATGAGGTTAAACGGTGAAAGACCAAGAAACAGTTAAATAAGACGACCATGGTACCAGTTGAGTGGTAACGTATCTCATAATACGTCCGGGTGAGATATCTCCAGAGATACGACTATCCTCGACCTCCCGTTCTTTATTGATACTAGATACACACATACACCCTGTACGTACGTTCTTCCACTCTCGACGTACGACGTTTTACGGTCTCTTCGAACATCTCTGGGTCATCACACAGTATACATTCCATTAGAGGAGTTTGTATTTTCTTTGGAACGGACTGAAACATAGTTAATCGTAACCTCTTTTNAACGGTGAAAGACCAAGAAACAGTTAAATAAGACGACCATGGTACCAGTTGAGTGGTAACGTATCTCATAATACGTCCGGGTGAGATATCTCCAGAGATACGACTATCCTCGACCTCCCGTTCTTTATTGATACTAGATACACACATACACCCTGCACGTACGTTCTTCCACTCTCGACGTACGACGTTTTACGGTCTCTTCGAACATCTCTGGGTCATCACACAGTATACATTCCATTAGAGGAGTTTGTATTTTCTTTGGAACGGACTGAAACATAGTTAATCGTAACCTCTTTTTTTCCGTATTACGAACAACCTGAAGAAATCTGAATTTCCGTTAAATTTGTTATGAACAGTCTCTTCCGTTACCGTTGGGTGAGGTCATGTGAACGGACCTTTTAGGGTACCTGTCTCCTCGGACCACCCGACGTCAGGTACCCCAGCGTTTCTCAGCCTGTGCTGACTCGCTGAAGTGAAAGTGAAAAGTGAAAGTACGTAACCTCTTCCTTTACCGTTGGGTGAGGTCACAAGAACGGACCTCTTAGGGTCCCTGCCCCCTCAGACCACCCGACGGCAGATACCCCAGCGTGTCTCAGCCTGTGCTGACTGCGGTAAATCGTCGTCGTCGTCGTCGTCGTTTGTTATGAACACCCACAAGAATATTGGGTAAGTGACTCATACGGAATTCCGACGGTTGAAACTCACTCAGGGTCCCGTCTTTCCCGAAGGGAACACCGAGTCTACCATTTCTTAGAAGGACGTTACGTCCTCTGGGTCCAAGGGAGGGACTCAACCCTTCTAGGGGACCTCTTCCTTTACCGATGGGTGAGGTCCTAAGAAGTGGGACAGATCCGTCGTCACCTTCTTCAAAAGGAAACCCGGATATGCCACGTCGTATAAATTACTACGAACTTCTACTCCTTTTATATGCTTCTAAGACCCCTACGATCTATTAGTGGCTGGTCCGGACAATCTAACACCTTGTTCCGTAAAACACCAGTCACTCAACAAGCCGACCGTACGATGACCTTACATAACTGGTGGACTTTATGGCTCACTCGCACACAGAACCTGAGGGATAGTTATTCGTTCACAAGAATAGTGTTTCGACACCCCAATCTTCAAGTTCGTCATCAGGTCTCAGGTTCAACTGTGTCAAACATGTTCTAGTCGGTGTTTGTAAAAGACTTTTCGTGTTTATTCAACGATCCCTTCCACAGAAAAGGAGTGTACCACGGACAAAAAAGACGTGACGGTAAGAAGGGAAGGGACGATGGAGACCGGAGTACCTCTTCTGGGTATTTTCGTCAGATAATCAATTATCCTACATCTCCTACGATACGAAAGGGGTTGGTCTTCGTCTACGAGGGTCGTAACATTGACATAAGTCTTCACCCGAAATTCCCATTTAGAAGGATCGTCCATCTTGAAAACCGTTGTCAAAAGACCTTCCTCTGTACTGGTCCCAGAAAAGTGACCGATTACAAAACCGGTTCACCAGTCCACCTTCTAATCACCGTTTTTTTTTTTTTTTTTAGATTCTTAAAATAATTAATCTAATGACAACGTGTAGTGTCCGTCCTTTCACTGGTAGCGGGAGGGTCTTTTGGCGACCCTCTGACCGACTGTGGACGTCTTATTCTGTGTAGTTGGATACGTCCGTCTAACAAGTCCTTACTGACAAACCCAATGAGAAGAGATACTCGTTTTTACTGGTCGACCCACAACGCCGATTCTCGTTTCCCTTACACCTGACCCGTAATCTCCTTCCTAAAATAGTATAAGACTAAGACTTAATTAACAGTAAATGTCTACCATTTTTAAGACGGACGGTACGTCCTATGGACCCAAGGGAGCTAATCTTTCTGGGGGACCTCTTCTGTCACCGATGGGTAAGAAAGCACCTCTTAGGGTACCTGTCTCCTCAGACCACCCGATATCAGGTACCCTAGGGTTTCTCTGTGCTGACTCGCTAATTGTGAAAGAAAAATGTCTTTATTCTCACAACAATGATAGGTGTCACATATACAAATATGTCTTTTGTGTGTGTACGTATCGAGAAACGTTACTTCCATAAAGTCTACATTACTCTAACCAATGACTGAACGTAGTAGGTGGGTCAGGGACGAAAGTTTACGAAGGGTGTACCCTACCTTTTCACTTCGGGTCTAATCTTCATCGTTCGTCGAGATAGAGTCCTTTGAATCCCCACCTTCCACTCCGGGAGACATAGGGCGACATAGTCCTACTGATCTTAGGGACGGTTCCAGAATTTTGAGTGTCGGTCCCTTTACCGTGTTTAAGAGGAACAACTATAAATTCCGTATTCTCTGTAAATTCCGTCTTCCTTGGTCCACCAAGGATTGTGCCCCGCCGACCTTAAATAAACAAAATGTCTTTTCACTTTCACTTTCAGTAAGTCAACACAGACTGAAAAACGTTGGGGTACCTGACAGAGAGGTCCGGTCGTATGACCTCACCCATCACCAAGGGAAGAGGTCCCCTAGATGGGTTTGGTCCTTAACTTGGGTCCAGTGGGCGTAACGTTCGTCTAAGAAGTGGTCGACTCGGTGTTCATTTGGGGTTCTTATGACCTCACCCATCACCAAGGGAAGAGGTCTCCTAGAAGGGCTGGGTCCTTAACTTGGTCCCAGAGGATGTAACGTCCACCTAAGAAATGGTTGACTCGATAGTCCCTCGAGACAAAACGTCTTCATTCGGGGATACATTAAACGTTATGTCCAAGTGCGACCAGTTAAGTAAGTAGAGTGGACTGGGGAATGAAATACACTTACTTAAAAACTTAGGACAAATAAGGAAAAGGGGTGAGCGAAAATAGAGTACATACTGGTACCAACGATTCAAATAATAAGTCATATATACTAAATATACCATTGTTCCGTCCTACCATTTCTTCGGTGGACGTTACGTCCCCTGTGTCCTCTGTAATCAAACTAGGGACCCAGTCCTTCTAGAGGACCTCCTCCCGTATCGGTGGGTGAGGTCATAAGAACGGATCTCTTAGGGTACCTGATTCCTCAGACTGTCTGATGTCAGGTATCGTCGTGTTTCTTAATCTGTGATGACTTCACTGACTTGTGTGTGTATCCGTTCTGAGATCGACTTAATCTTTTTTTTTTTAGTGGAATAATCTCTATTTATGTCATTACCTATCTTGAAACACAGGTGGGAAACTCTTCCCCACCCTGAAAAGGTAAAGATAAGTAACATGAACACACTACCTCTAACACCGACAAAAAGAATAACTATGACATGGACCTATGCTATTTTTCACACATATAACTATAATACCTACAAGCCTCGGTTTCTCGACCTGACAACTTGAGAGAACAGTACGACAAAATATAACTTCACCGGAAATTACCATCCAGTGATCCTTACACTGATCCCCGGGGTTAGGTTACGTCAGTGGACTGTGACTTTCCGTTTCCCTCCGTCTCCGGTACGAAGACTTTATGGTTCACACAGACGACTGTCCGTGACGACTCTTCCCAGACTAAAGAGAAGAGCTGTAATTGATACTTGATCACAGAACAGTTCAACCACCCACAACTCTCCCTTTGAGGTCCTAAGGTGACCAACCTCTCGCAGTATAATCCGTACCGTACCAGGACCCCGATCATCTATCGTCACGTGAATAATCCAAGTAAGTTGTTTAGGATAACTCGAGGATACGTTACGGTCTGGGAGAAGGTCCAGGGACCCAAAAGACACTTACCTCGTGCGGGACGAGGGACCAGAACACCTCGAACGGACGGATCAAACACTAACAATACGAACGAGGGAAGTACGCCCGTCACTGTCCCACGAGAACCGGTCCCTAAAGGACTAACCTCCTTGTTTGTCGTCAAGGAAACACCGGACCGAGACACAGACTGAGACTTTCAATAAAATCTTTCACGTTAACTTTCGGAAAGGAGTCAGGAGGGTTTCTAAATATTCGATTTATTGTGAAATATAATTTAAGGAAGAACGAGTTCGATAAATCTCTCTTAATACAAGAAACGTTTCCCTCGGATTGGTTGTGGTCGAAGGAACCTCACGAGTAAGTAAGGGTGAGACCGGTGGAACTTTCAGGGTGTGTAAGAAATTGCAGACAAGTCGATTGTACAATGGAGACTGGGAACAGACATGGGGTACGTTAATTAGTGATAGAGGAGACCGACGGTGTCGTAGTTTCGTTCCGGGTTTACGAAGGATATACCTCGAATAGTTCGACACCCGCAACCGACGGAGAGAACGAGAGAAGGACAGTGGGTGTGCTGTGTGTTCTGTCCCTGACCTAGAATAAACGCATATCACGGAACTGTTGACTGTCACAACCTACTCGTTCAGTGGGTACAAAGTAAATGAGTATAATTATTTACTTGGTGTTATAAAGACTAATGTCTGTACAAAAAATTGTCGTAAATGTGAGAAGAGAAGGTATATGTACATAAACATAGTGAATTTTTTAATATATTCTTTAATAGTAACTCGAGGTCCAATTCCTTATCGTAGTCGTCAATTCATCAAGTCCGAAAAGGTCCAGTCCTTAAAGTCCGGTCTTTTTAAACCAAAGAGTAAAGTACACATCACAAGAAAAAAACACACGATATCAATGACTATTGTATAATCGAACACGAACTAGCCCAAACATTAAAGTCACTCTTATCCATGACAGAGACTCTGAGGAGTTCCAAGGGGACCGAAACGTTCACCTCTCATATTGACCGGTACCTTCTTGAGTCTAAAAGGAGTTTATACGTAAATACCCTGTCCATTACGTCTCTGTCCCACAAGAGGAAAATGTCGTTCATTAAAACAGTTGTTTATCCAAGTACCTGTGATCTATTTGACATTTTATAAACTAACACTAAGGTATTTAATATATAGAGAGGGAAGATGTAATATCAAAACGAGACACCCGACGTTTTACTAAGATTTTATACTTACGTACACAAGAATAAATAGTTCACCCACGTTTCATCAATTTACAAAATTTTCTCTTGAAACATTTCTAAAAAGAGGGTTGTGAATGGGTTAAAATAAGATTCGTATAAGAAGGTAGAGAGGGTCCTCTGACCTGGGGTACTCTCGTTTGAAGTGTAGAACTACCAACAACAACAAATCGGAAAGTCAGTACACGTTGAAACACACTGTGGTACCTGACGTCGTACGGTCCAGAGGGACAGGAAGTGGTAGAGGGTCTCAAACGAGTTTGAGTACAAGTAACTCAGTAACTACGGTAGGTTGGTAGAGTAGGAGACAACAGGGGAAGAGGAGGACGGAAGATAGAAAGGGTCGTAGTCCCAGAAAAGGTCACTCAGTTGTGAAGTGTAGTCCACCGGTTTTATAACCTTTGAAGTCGAAGTCGTAGTCAGAAAGGTTCCTTATAAGTGGTGACTAAAGGAAATCCTACCTGGGCAAACTAGAGGAACGACAGGTTCCCTGAGAATTCCTAGAAGAGGTTGTGGTGCCAAGTTTTCGTAGCTAAAAAGCCGTGAGTTGGAAGAAATACCAGGTTGAGAGTGTAGGTATGTACTGATGACCTTTTTGGTATCGAAACTGATATCCCTGGAAACAGTCGTCTCATTACAGACTAAAAATCACGAGACAGATCCGAACAATATCGAAAAGAAGGATCCTCACAGAAAATTAAAGTGCCGACGGCAATGGTAGGTGACACTAAAACCTCGTGGGGGGTTTATTTCAGACAGTGACAAAGGCAGTAAAGGGTCACATATACGGAACTTCATTACCGTGACCTACGGTACTAGAATCAAATAGCTTACAACTCAAAATTCGGTCGAAACCGTGAGAGGAGAAAGTGAAAGTAGTTCTCTGAGAAATCAAGAAGAAACGAAAGACGGTATTCCCACCACAGTAGACGTATAGACTCCAATAACTATAAAGAGACCCGTTAGAACTAAGGTCGAACACGAAGAAGGTCGGGTCGTAAAGAGTACTACATGAGACGTACTTCAATTATTTGTCCCACTGTTATATGTCGGAACTGTATGAGAAAAGAGTTAAAACTTGGTCAGACAACAAGGTACAAGTCAACATTGACAACGAAGGACTGGATGTATGTCCAAAACGTCCTCCGTCGAGTCCACTAGACCATAAGGTTAGACAAAGTCTTAAAACATGTCAAACAACACTAGGTGTTCCAGTTTCCGAAAGCACATGAGTTACTTCGTCGTCTTCTACAAAAAGACTTTAACAGTCCGAAAAAGATACTAGGTTCCTTACAATCGTTAAACTAGAGACCAAGGAGACGGAAAAGATTTGGATCGAACATGTAGACCTTCAAGAACTAAGTCTATGGAAACTTCGGATCGAACCTCCCAAAACTTGTACTGGAACTATCGTACACTTTATTCACGTTAACACACTATCAAACTCGTAAGAAACCGTAACGGGAAACAAACACTAACCTTACTTTTGACTGGAAAAGGTCGAGACACCGGTGACGACTCAAAGGGTTTAAACGACCGTATAACTCGCGTAATGAAGTTGTCGTAGTAGAAAGCCCTAAACTTTACCGAATCGACCTTAAGGTAGTGGAGGTGATCGAAACAAGTACCACTACAAAGGATTGTGGGTGAACTGAAGTGTGAAGGTCTATAGACCGAGATCCACTCACTAGTGTGGTAGTACCAATAGGTTCAGTAATTCTAGAAAAGACACATCAAGAAGACACATAAAAACGTTGGAGAAGAATTATAGAGGACGAAGACAATCCAAGTATGGTAAAGACAGGAAATAACACGGATGGAAACGAACTTTACAAGGGAACCACAGAGATTAAAAGAACTTCTCTAGAGATTAAAAAGTATAAGATAACAAAAAGAGATAAGGAAACCTAACAAATGAATCCTTCCACAAAAATAGAGAGGAACGATAAGAAACCTTGACACGTAAATCTATCCATATAGAAAGGAAAAGAGGAAAAGGAAGAGAAGAGAAGAAAAGAGTCGATAAACATTCCGGAGGAATCTATTGGTAAAAGGAAAAAAACGTGAACAAAAAGAACCCCCACAAAAACTAGTGACGGAGGACATGTCGCAATGATTGGAGGTAGGTATCAAGAAGTCCGTAAGATAGTCCAAATTAGGGAACTTAGATAAACGGTGAAGGTGACATATTAGTATTTCCTAAAGTAAATTCCAGTATGGACTTACTGGATCACTAAAAGGAATGAAAGAAGTTAAACACAGACTAAAAACGTTCTTCCTCGAGTACTAGACTCAGTTTCAGTCGAGGATTACAACCAGAACGACTGAGGTGTCACGAGAAGGTAGAAACCTACGTTTCTGATATTAGTTAGATTAAAGTCAAACTAGTAGATCACTGGAAGTACCATCATCCAAATTAAGGATTGTTCCAAGAACCGTCTCCGATATACAAACTACAAACAAGTACTTCCAAGAATATGCGTTTCGTTGGTTTGATGATTTAAAGGGTTTTATTTACACTACTCTGGTAAAAGTAAATAGGGGAATCTAATTCTCAAATAAAAAACCTCTTTACCCATCCACAAAGGATGATCAAATACCTAACAAGTAAATTGAAATTGTTCACAGAACTCTAGAAAGGTTATAAAGTTCCTTCTCGTTTTAAACTAAACCAGACACAATCAAGAAACGTTTCTGACAAGTCAAAAGAAATGGTTTAGCGAGGTGTACCGTACCTCATAGATCTCTTGTCTGGATACTCATGAAAC
Organism: Capra ibex; assembly: GCA_006410555.1. NCBI lineage: Eukaryota > Metazoa > Chordata > Mammalia > Artiodactyla > Bovidae > Capra > Capra ibex. The sequence goes on from SJYO01007722.1 coordinate 1,835,571, forward strand.
TTCACTGGGGTTAATTGTTTCAACTGTTGATGAAGTTGTTTATAGTAGTTTTCACCCTTTCCAGGTAAAAATTCACCATGAAGACTCTTCACACTTGAGTAGTACCTTCTGTACGAGTGTATTAGTGAATGTTTACTTAGTAGAACTTTTACTCAGGATGTGTTCAATCTATATTTTGTGGCACCAAGACTGTCTCGTGCGTGTACACTTGAGATTACTCACATTGTTCTAGGGAAAGGACCACTGTCAGCACCAACCGTCGTCCACGACCCTTACTTCTGGTCCCGTATCCTTTATGTCAACAAGTCCTTTTCAAAGTCTACTTCGAGTACCAAAACTACTACTAAGGACACACGAAATCTTGTCGTCCTCACTTGACATACCTGTAAAGAACTAGATTTAATTTTCTAACGTTTGAGTTTACTGTATTACTTTTGGTCCTTAGTTTAAATCATGAACTCATGAATCGAGTGAACAGTAGTATAAAGGATCCACTCAACTTCTTCTGTATCATCCTGCAAAAACCTCCTTAAAATCTATAGAGTCCCTTATTACGTTGAAAATGTAGAGTCTGATGGGTTTTATTTTTCTGTTGTTCTTAACAAAAGGTGTTCTACGAGTGGTACTAATGTTTATGTGTGACTTGGATTTACTCTCGGAGGGGTAGGAAATTGTGAGTATGACTTCTTGATCCAAGATATTCGTTAATTACACAATTGAACTAAGTAATTACGTCTCTTATAAGTGTCAAAAGGTGGAACCGTCTCTGACAAAGACAGTAGCGAAATTATCTTGAGACAACCTTTAGTTTGTGTTAAAAATAAGATCCCTTACTAATGACACAGAACAAATTAAGAGGGGATTGTTTACAGTCGTGATTACATAATGTCTAATAAGTCAGTTAAACTACCAAGGTCCACTTTCTTTCCTTGTGTTTAGAGAAGAAAATCACATTTTTCCCAGTCGGCTACTGAAGGGGACGTCCTCGGCTCTACTCCGAACTGTACTTAGTTAGTTCTTCCGAGTTAAAATGTCAATATCACGGATTACGGATTTGTACTCGCCTGCCAACCTTTAATCGTGGGCTAATACTCGTATGTACTAGAAGGGGACCTTCTGTTATTATAACCGTAATTCGAAGAGTTCTCCCTTCTACGACGACCAAAAATTATACAGAATTTAATACAGTCCTTTTTGTGACCTTGTAGTGTGTTTTCGGTGTCAGTCACAGATAACGATAGAGTATTTCGACCTCTAGAAATGTTGTTATAACTGTGTCCTCGTCCGTTCGTTTACAGTCGGTTATATTGTATACTTTATGAATTGCATTGGTTAAAAGTCGACAGTTAGTCGTCCCTTATTACTGACTACGTTCCTTAGTTATGCGGTGTTAACTTAAGGTCGAGTGTTTGAACAAAGCAAGACACGATATTTTCTGACAGTTTACAGTGTGGGGTTCTCTACGTTGTCCTAAGGTTTCTAAATAAATAAAGTTCGAGACTTCAGATAATCGTTATCACGAGGAAACGATAACCTTTATCTCGAAGTCACTGTAATTTAAAAGTCTTTACTGTTGAGTTCAAAGACTGTTTAATTACTATCCTGAAAGAATCAGGGTATAAATACATAAAAAACGGTTGTCCTTCATGTTAATATGAGTTGGTTAAGAGTCCTAAAGTCTTTCGTTTATAAACTGTATTAAACAGTTCATTTGACGAGTGTCTCGGTTGACTAGAATCTGTTCAACAGGATATGTAACATTTATTTACCTTTAACGTATACTGTTTGGAATTCGAATACAATTTAGGTTTCGAATTATAATACGTTTATGAACTATCGTTTAATTTAGATACTTTACAATAAAAGGAGGTTATTGTTATAATTTAAGATGAGAAAGACGATGTATCAATTGAAAATCGTTTGTTTTTACATCACATAGACACACAAATTTTGTTTTTTTCAACACAATGGGTCTTGTGGTTCTAGAATAAAATTGAATAAGAAAATAAGATACCGTCTTTAAAATTTCGACTATTAGACTTCGATACAAAATTTTTTTGGTAAAACCATAATTAATTTGTAAAAATTTTACACTGAAACTACACTACATCATTTAGGTCTCTACAAAAAATATTTACCCCTCTTTTTATTTTGTCTTTTAACGATAACTGGGAAAGGATTGACAAGGATGTTCTTATAAAACAAAAAGAAAAGTCGGGGAAATAAAATATAAAACGATTTATAAGAAAGATTTAGTTTCCCTTGTTTATATTTTGTAATCAAAATACTTTCTTTCTTGTCATACAGTTACCACTATAGGGTCGTTCGTAAGTAAAAGGGAAACCCCGGTTTTTTTACTCAGTGTCTGAGAAGACTCGTTTTACTTCGTCGTTCGAACATGGGGAATCCTGGGTCAACATACGTCGTCTGTATATCGTCAAAAAACGGTAGTGATTACTGACACTCCTGTCCCGTTTCACTTTTGGACGATGAGAAACCCATCCTCGAGTACCTGCGTAGAGATTTCCCCGTGTCAGTAGTGGTCCTGAGAATAAACCAGTCTGTGAACAGACACCGGGAAAAGAAAAAAAAAATTATGTCTCACAGTCATACCATCCGGGCATGTAACTGCGGTTTCGACAACGGAATCCATCTAAAATACTAGAGTACAGTTGAGGGTAATAATTCAACTAGACTGAATCATAATTTACAAAATTTCCTTTAATAAAAGAAGTCTACATAAACCGTAATTTTTTTTTCTATTTTGGGTTTATGTCGTACAACTCTTAGACTACAAACAAATACTTGTCTAGTCTTTCTTCGGATGTAACAAATATTCACCCTTATGTCTTTCATGACAATGAGTACACCGTCTCAATGAGTACACCAACTCACCCGACTAATTTGGGTCTCTGTCGTAGAACCCGTCTCGAGGACATGGGAAGTAAACAAGAAGTGGCTTTTACTCTTGTAGCTTGACATTTTCAACTCTAACTTTTCGGTGATCACACAACAGATTAAAGTCGACGTCTTCGACGACACGAGAGAACCACTGAAATACTCCCTTATTCTAATGTCCAGTGTTCTCGAAGAAATAAAGGGTGGACATCGAAGATTGTTGTAAAATAATTCCTAAAAGGGTAGCAGAAAGAGACTGGATATCCCCAACTTTAGGATTGTCGACAATGTCCTGGAACTGGTTTGCCATAATTGTATCTAATCACTGAGACTTTACTTCATGGAAAATAGTCTCGACATAAATACCCACCGATGATTATAAAAGTAACACGATTATTCTATTTGTCTTATATAGTGATACATTTGTTTTTTTCCTTGGGAGTTATGCCACTTTCTGAATCTCGAAGGACAAACGAAGTGTCTTTTAGTGTGGTTCGAGAACAATAAACTTCCAAATTACAATTAAACATTTTGTTTGTACAGTCTCTCAGCAGGTATTTATGGTAGAACTCTCACCCAACGAAGGACTGATCAAATCTACCAAAAAAATTAACGAGTGAGTGACTGTTCTAGAGGTTTTATTTTTGATCCTCCTCTTTAAATTCACGTATCTACGTATGATATGTGAGAATAACCTCCTATATTTAAGAGTAAAAGTTCTTGTCAAAAACTCTACTCTACATACTAAAGAACGGACCTAGTAAAACTTCTCATTACTCTATTATAAACGTCCCTTACACATCTCGATCGTTCCCACGATCGGTGGGGCATACTAGTAACCAGAAGTCAGTCTCTATATGAAATTGACTTATTTACACTTGTCTCACCTCGTTCTTGTAGGACAAGTGGTGAGACCATCTGATTTTAAACCTCCGTTATGTACCCAGTAACCCTACAGACTTCAAGCACATAAGACTAAAAACAAACAACAAGAATTAGTGATTCAGAAATACGGTTTCGGTTACGACGAAAAAAGAAAAAAATTTCTTTGAGTTATAAAGGTCTGCAATCGAGTAATTAAGACTTAGACAAATCAAGGTCTGTGTCAGCTCAATCCGAGGATCCAAATTAAAAAATTTAACAACTGTTTGAAAATGATGATAAATCCATTTAGTTGGTATCTCAGGTGAACTAAAAAACAAGAATCATTTTACACCCCCCTTTTACGGAAAGTAAACAAGACGTCAGTTTACCTCCTAACCTCTTGTGAGACTGTTATTAATACGAATTTATTTTGTGTAGTTTTTCTCAGTTAGACCATAAAAGTCAACAGAATTACTGTTTTAGTATAACGAGTCGACTAAGTTAGTTATCACTTCTTTAGCCAACTATGTCGTCTCACTAACCTTTCTTTCGGTCACCTAAGTCATCTTAGGACGGACAAATAGATTCTTGGTCACACAATAAATGTAACTCCGTAAAGAGACGAGACGTAAATAGGAATATTTACATATATATTCAGATCGTCTCTTTGTTTGTATACAACGGATCCTACAAAAACTAATAATGTCACCTGGTCTAACTCTTCGGTGGTTCGAAACCGGTTTTAATTCAAAAAAAATTAAACCTAATACACAATTATCTTTAAAGTAATCCACACTTCCCATTCTGATTTGTCACTGTCATCCCTGTTTAAAGTTTCGTACATAAATTAGATTTTCCTTCACTTATAAAGTTTTGATTCAACTAAAACAGAATCTACGAAAGAGATCGGAGAGAAACAGATAGGAGAAAAGATACATTACTTTAGGAATATTTCTCTAGGGTCATAAGATTGGACATGTAGAATCTCACATTGTACTGACTTTACGTTTACAGTTTGACCTATTTGGGTCGGAATATCCAACTTGACATACGGGTGTTTTCTACGACTTCAAGGGGTGGACGTCAAGAACACACACACGTACAAGCCGACACAGGTCAAGAAACACTAAGGTACGTGACACCGGACGGTCCGAGGAGACAGGGGCCTAAAAGGTGAGTTCTTATGACTTCACCCAACGGTGAAGGATGAGTCCCCTAGAAGGGTTTGGTCCCTAACTTGGACGCAGAGAACGTAGAGGACGTAACCGTCCGTCCAAGAAATGGTGACACGACGGACTCTTAGATTCCGTCAAGACCACTGGAGTAAACCTTTATCCCAAAAAACGTCTACTAGTTCAATTGTACTCCAGTGATCTCACCCTGTATTAGGTTATACTAACACAGGAATTATTTTTCCCCTTTAAACTTATGTCTATGTGTGTTTTCCTCTGGTGAAAAACTTGTACTTCGTCTCTGACCCACTACACAGACATTCGGTTCCTTGTGGTTTCTGATCGTTCGATCAAAATCACTGATCCTCTCTGCGTGTCGTGTCTAAGGGGAGGAAGTCTTTCGTGGTTCGGACGGTTGTGGAGTAGAGTTTTAAGATGAGAACCGTAACAACTCTGTTATTTCAAACCAGTTCAGTGGGTCAAACACTATGAAAAATACCGTCAAAATTGGTTCATAATATGGGTCACTAGTGTCCAATTATATATAATAGTTTGAAAATATAAAATAGGAAACTAAATATTATTTTTTCCGTTTCTTATTTTAGTAGACTCCTTGGAATTCAGGGGATATTAACGTAGAAAAGGGACTTGTATACAGATTCCATTACCAACAACAACAAGTCAACGATTCAGTACAGGTTGAGAAACGTTGGGGTACCTGGAATCGGATGGTCCGAAGAGACAGGTGATAATACGTTTCAAACGAATTTGAGTACAGGTAACTCAGTTTCTGCCATTACGATAGATCGGTAGATTAAGAGACGACGGGGGAAGAGGAAAACGGAAGTTAGAAAGGGTCGTAGTCCCAGTAAAGGTAACTCAGTCGAGAAACGTAGTCCACCTGTTTCATGACCTCGAAGTCGAAGTTGTAGTCAGGAAGGTCACTTATAAGTTCCAACTAAAGGAAATCTTAACTTCCCAAAATAGAGACCCCACTACCTCGTCTGGTTTGAGACGAACTCTCAGACTGTGTCTCCCAGTCTTTTAAGGACTTTAGAGGTCTTGTAAGATCCAGAAAACTACTTGTCCTAAAATGTATAGGAACCCGTTCATGGGATGATCGGAAGAAACAATTTCTTTATTTTAAAGAAGGAACTCTGAACTGTAACCTATATATCTAAAAAGAATCGACGAAATAGTTTTATCTTCTAAGAGTGGTTTTACGTCACCGTTTCGATTAACTCAGTTTAATAAGTCCTCGAAGAACCCTTTATGGGGATAATCAAGAGAGAAGTTCCTTTGACTCAGTAGATTCAGTCTTAATCAAACCTTCTATTCTATCGATTTATTGGAACATAAACACAGTCTTTTACTCGGGGAAACTTATAGTTCATGGACTACAGTAAAGGAATTACCTTAACTAAATAAGGAGTCGTTTTGTACAAAAAGGAGGTCGTGATTTATATGTTTAACTTTAATTTAACTGGATGGTTTTTTCCTTTTTATATGTCGCCTGAGGGAAATACTTTCCTTATGAAAGAGTATCCAATTATAAAAAGTCAGAATTATCCCTGTGGTGTATTCGTGTCTGAATAAATGATACAAGTAAAAGGAACATAAACCAATAATAAAACTCTAGTCTGGAGAGTTACATAAACATGTACGTCTCATGTAGTACTCTTTACGACCCGACCTTCTTCGTGTTCAACCTTAGTTCTAACGGTCCTCTTTATAGTTATTGGAGTCTATACGTCTACTGTGGTGGGAATACCGTCTTTGACTTCTCCTTGATTTTTCGGAGAACTACTTTCACTTTCACCTCTCACTTTTTCAACCGAATTTCGAGTTGTAAGTCTTTTGCTTCTAGTACCGTAGGCCAGGGTAATGAAGTACCTTTTAACTACCCCTTTGTCACCTTTGTCACAGTGTGAATAAAACCCCCCGAGGTTTTAGTGACGTCTACCACTGACGTCGGTACTTTAATTTTCTGCGAATGAGGAACCTTCTTTTCAATACTGGTTGGATCTATCGTATAAGCTTTGTTCGCTGTAATGAAACGGCTGATTCCAGGCAGATCAGTTCCGATACCAAAAACGACACCAGTACATACCTACCCTCTCAACCTGACACTTCTTTCGACTTGCGGTTTCTTAACTACGAAAACTTGACACCACAACCTCTTCTGAGAACTCTCAGGGGACCTGACGTTCCTTTAGGTTGGTCAGGTAAGACTTCCTCTAGTCGGGACCCTAAAGAAACCTTCCTTACTACGATTTCGACTTTGAGGTCATGAAACCGGTGGAGTACGCTTCTCAACTGAGTAACCTTTTCTGAGACTACGACCCTCCCTAACCCCCGTCCTCCTCTTCCCCTACTGGCTCCTACTCTACCGACCTACCGTAGTGACTGAGCTACCTGCACTCAGACTCACTTGAGACCCTCAACCACAACCTGTCCCTCCGGACCACACGACGCTAAGTACCCCAGCGTTTTTCAGCCTGTGCCGACTCGTTGACTTGACTTGACTTTGTGACCCCTTTTACACTTCAGATGACAATACATTCATTATGAGATTTTGCAGCAAGAGAGAGAGGCGAAGGAGGCAGGGGGAAAGGGGGGGATGTGGGCAAAATAAAGAGTCATCGGGAGACAGTGTCCACTCTTTAGAGCCCTATCGTGTTATTTAAACCTTTTTGTTAATGTAGTTGGTTTCTTACTCCTGTCATACAAGTTGGAAGACTAACCATCAGACTATATTAATGAGAGGTTTGGTTTGAAGGACAGGTACATGAAATCGTACGTTATATATAACCCAAATTTAATATAAAAGTTCCGGGAAACGTTACGGGTTTCATGGTAATACATCGGATAAGAGAAATAATTTTCTATTATAATTTTCCAATATATTTCCGTTTTCTAATTTAACAAATTTCATTTTTATTCCCAGGAAATGTTAACTTAAGAACGGACGTAAAATATTTTGACTTTACTCAAATAAAACGATTCAGTTCGTCATTTTTCTTCCTTTATGAAGAGAAAATATCGGTACATGGAGATTTTGGTGACAGGTCCTTAAAAGGTCGTGATTGTAAAAAACCAGATTTCTCTGGTTTTTATACGTCTATTTCAATCAGGGTCGTTTCTGAGGTGTTGTAATGGTTCGAAAGGAATGAATCTGTCCCCCTTTTGGTTGGGTAGCTGAATTATGTTTAAAGTTTTTTTTACACCGGAACATTTTGACAGCAAGTCACTAGTCATTCCTGAGACGAAATAGATAAATCACCACCTGTAATTGTAAAGGAGACCCGTCTGTTACCAGTTGTGTCATTATTCGGTCTTTGGACACTACCGAACGTCACCCCAAAAAAGGATACTTTTATAATTTTGACGACGTACTCTAAAGTATTCTACGTACCAATGGATTATTGACTTTCTTTAGTAATTTTTGTTTTGAACTTTAGTCCGACATGTTGTTTTAATCTCAATGTAAGGTTATCCACAAACAATTCATAGATCTTCTATAGGTTTTAAAAAGATATTTGGTGTCTGTAAAGAGAAGGAAATGATTTGTGTCTTAACAACAATTTGGGTCATTCGAAGTAAGACTTTACAGTGTAAGGTTTTTCTCGTAGAATTACAAACCACTTATAAGATCAGTCAACAATATCCAGAAACTGAACCCGAAAAACTAACGGTCAACAGTTTACTGTGACTACCTGACAGACCCAGTCAACCCAGTCAAACGGAATAGGTCTCATTAAAGACTAATTAAATACCGTATTAGAAAGTAAAGTGTATAACAGGGGTTTGTCAAAAAGAGGGGTTGTCATAAGAAAAGATTACATAAAAATTTCTTTAAAAAGTGTAGTCAGTGTCTAATCTATAATAATTTTAGTTAGTATTAAGTAGATCTTTTTTTTTCTTGGTTTAAATACACAGTGGATAGTTTAAACGAGTAAATTTTTAGAAATTTCGTTATAACGTCTGTTATATTTACGATAAATAATAAAAAAGTACAATTATTTAAGAACCAAGTCAAGTCAGTGAGTTAGCTCAGGTTGAGAAACTCTGGGGTACCTGACGTCGTGTGGTCCGAAGGGACAGGAAGTGGTAGAGGACCTCGAATGAGTTTGAATACAGGTAACTCAGCTACTACGGTAGGTAGGTAGAGTAGGAGACAGTAGGGGAAAAGGAGGACGGAAGTTAGAAAGGGTCGTAGTCCCAGAAGAGGTCACTCAGTTGTGAAACGTAGTGCACCGGTCTCATAACCTCAAAGTCGAAATCATAGTAAGGAAGGTCACCTATAAGTCCTGACTAAAGGAGATCCTAACTGAACAGACTAGAGGAACGTCAGGTTCCCTGAGAGTTCTCAGAAGAAGTTGTGGTGTCAAGTTTTCGTAGTTAAGAAACCGTGAGTCTATCGAAAAGTCTAGGTATGTACTGATGACCTTTTTGGTATCGAACCTGATCTGTCTGGAAGCAACCGTTTCATTACAAAGACGAAAAATTATACGAGAGATCCAACCAGTATCGAAAAGGAGGTTCCTCGTTCGTAGAAAAGTAAAGTACCGACACCAGTGGTAGACATCACTAAAACCTCGGGTTTTTTACAGAGTGACAAAGGGGTAGACAAACGATACTTCACTACCCTGGTCTACGGTACTAGATTTATTGTTATTTTGTAGAGACAATATGGATATTACTATAATACATGGAAGTAAGAGGACGACAGATTTTGAAAATATTTCTATAGATTTTGGTCTCAGAATCTGAAGACCTAAAGTCTACCTTTAGGCTTGTAAGGGAAAGATTTTCACCTGGACCCCTTCTTGGTCCGTGTTTCGTTCAAACGATTGACTAAATATATATATATATATTTTCGGACAGGGTGTAGTGATAAAATCTACTCAGTGAAGTAATTTTGTTTTTTAATCCTTCCGTCTACGAACCTGATTTTCTAAATATAAGTGTTCTGTTTTATTAACTGTTGAAATGGTAATGTGTGTATTTTTGGAACAAAAAAAAAAAAAAAAGAACAAAACAGGACTTGAACACTTCTAAACGAGTTTCTGTAAGGACCAGACTCTCGACCATATACCCTTGGTGTCGTATTGTAAAGGAATTCTCCCCTTTCTTTTACTTCGTATTTAAGACGTGAAATCTTTTCTGGACAAGATTTAATTCCTACGCACGAAATTGATAAATCGACAGACCAATAGATAAGTACTAATATTGTGAACCTCACACAAAAAAAAGGTTTTAGTCATACATGACTAGTAAATACCATATGATCCGTGTAATCTTGTACGTCTCTGATAACAGGGACGAGAGTCCCTCGAATGCAAGATCTCCCTTTTTTCATGTGGAGAAAAGTCAAGTCAAGTCAAGTCAGCGAGTCAGCACAGGCTGAGAAACGCTGGGGTACTTAGCGTCGTGTGGTCCGGAGGGACAGGTAGTGGTTGAGGGCCTCAAGTGAGTCTGAGTGCAGGTAGCTCAGTCACTACGGTAGGTCGGTAGAGTAGGAGACAGCAGGGGAAGAGGAGGACGGGGGTTAGGGAGGGTCGTAGTCTCGGAAAAGGTTACTCAGTTGAGAAGGGTAGTCCACCGGTTTCATGACCTCAAAGTCGAAATCGTAGTAAGGAAGGTTTCTTTAGGGTCCCGACTAGAGGAAGTCTTACCTGACCAACCTAGAGGAACGTCAGGTTCCCCGAGAGTTCTCATA
>SJYO01007722.1:1846321-1978916 GCA_006410555.1 Capra ibex
ATCAGCCGTTTCATTACAGAGACGAAAACTTATACGATAGATCCAACCAGTATTGAAAAGAAGGTTCCTCATTCGCAGAAAATTAAAGTACCGACGTCAGTGGTAGACGTCACTAAAACCTCGGGGGGTTTTATTTCACACTGTGACAAAGGTGACAAAGAGGTAGATAAAGGGTACTTCACTACCCTGGCCTACGGTACTAGAAACAAAGGACTTACAACTCGAAATCCGGTTGAAAAAGTGAGAGGTGAAAGTGAAAGTAGTTCTCCGAAAAATCAAGGAGAAGTCAAAGACGGTATTCCCACCACAGTAGACGTATAGACTCCAATAACTATAAAGAGGGTCTTTAGAATTAAGGTCGAACACAAAGAAGATCAGGTCGCAAAGAGTACTACATGAGACGTATCTTNTCCGGTTGAAAAAGTGAGAGGTGAAAGTGAAAGTAGTTCTCCGAAAAATCAAGGAGAAGTCAAAGACGGTATTCCCACCACAGTAGACGTATAGACTCCAATAACTATAAAGAGGGTCGTTAGAATTAAGGTCGAACACAAAGAAGATCAGGTCGCAAAGAGTACTACATGAGACGTATCTTCAATTTATTCGTTCCACTGTTATATGTCGGAACTGTATGAGGAAAAGGATAAAAAACAAACTACAGAAAAACGTTCCATAACTCCTTTATTTCCCACTCAAAACCCATATTGAATCGGGGTAGTAATAAATTTCTCTCCTTCTCCATCCTAAAATTTCCATTTCTGTTACTGTCTACTAAGTTCTATCCATCCCAAATATCCCTCTATTTGTCAGAGTAGTTGATTCCTTTCTAAACGACGTCACTTTTCTTTCTCCCTTTATCAAACAAACTCCCTACGTTCGTTTCCTTCGTCCCACAGGAACTTGTCTCACCTCGGTCTTTCTGGTGCGTCAGAAAGAGGGTTCATGACCTAACCGATTTTTCAAGTAAGTCCCAAAAGGTAGTGTAGGATACATTGTAGTTAAGTACTGGTGGTTCATCCTTACCAACCACTGTCTGTCTTCCGATTTTTTTCTTCGTTAGGACACGAGGACTTTGTATCCTTCTTATTTCATGGTTTTAACTTCCGTCCGATACTCGTAGGTTTTTAAGAATTTTTGTTTTCACTAAAGTTTCATGTTTTGAACGTCAATTACGATAGGTCAACGGTACTACTAACTAGTTCTTATGACACCGAAGGATTTAATCTTTTACGGTATGTAGTTTTTAAAAATCACATTACATAATAAAAAAAGCTTGTCAGAAGAACGAAGACTTTTCTTTTTGTAAAATAAAGTCCCCTTCCCTAACTATACTCTAGACCAATCCTTGTCATCATAAATAGAATCATCATAAAACAACAATATTATTTGAAGTATAAGTTTGAACCATTTCCGGATAATCGACGGTTCTCCCTTACTCATTTAAAGGTTTTTACATGTTAAAAGAAATCCCTTCAAAATCTTGGTTTTCTGATTAAATGTACTTTTCGACATCTCTTTCATCGACTTTTCAGGTACCTTATTTTGAAAAAAGGTAAATGTGTTTGAATTATGTGTACAAGAATTGTTAATACGAACCTAATAAGAACTGTTAGAGAATTCTGTAATTTGTTTCGATCGGTAGTAGAGTTCAATAAAGGGACAATTGATCAAAATATGGTGTCTGTTCAATCCGTTATTATTATTATTATTTTGATTTGACTTTTCAATTTGTGTGCAAAAACACAAAATGATGGCACTAACTATATGTACTTCGTCACCTATAGTCTGTTAAGTAAAAATGACGTAGAAATACACATGTAAAAAAGAATCCAACGAATTTTGTAGATTTATATTTATTTTACTCATATCGTTATTATTACTTTTGTTTGTCGTCCATTGATGTTTATTACCCTACATTTAATAAAGACGGGAAGAATAGGTCCCTTTTAACCCAGGGTCGATTTGCTTGTGAAGACATTGACAACAATTGTCACACGTATAACTCTTACCCATAAGGTGCCTATTGTGGACCAAATTATCCATTATAGGTAAAGAAGATGTCAGTGTATTCGCGAAGCTTAGAATTTCATGGGTGTTGATGTGGACACTGACCTCGGTTGATAGAGAAAATAGGGGACGGTCCTGTTTGGTTACACATCCGTCGAAAGAAACGAATCTGTACCTTCGTCAAAATTATGATCGGAAACACTTCGGTGTTACATGGTTTTCATAATACGGTTTGAAAATAAAGAACAAATCAGTGAGTCAACTCAGGCTGAGACACTGGTGTACCTGACGTCGTGTGGTCCGAAGGGACAGGAAGTGGTAGAGGACTTGGAACGAGTTTGAGTACAGGTAACTCAGCCACTACGGTAGGTTGGTAGAGTAGAAGACAGTAGGGGAAGAGGAGTACGGGGGTTAGGGAGGGTCGTAGTCCCAGAAAAGATTACTCAACCAAAAAGTGAAGTCCACCGGATTCATAACCTCGAAGACGAAGTCGTAGTCAGGAAGGTTACTTATAAGTCCCAACTAAAGGAAATCCTATCTGATAAAACTCGAGGAACGTCAAGTTTCCTGAAGTTCCTCTCAGAAATAAAATAAAATAAAATAAAATAAAAAAATAAAAATAAAAAAAAAATCAAAAATAAAAAAATTAAAATTTTAGAAATTAAGAATGTACACAAGGGTTTGTACTTGGGGGGAGGGTGGAGGGAGGGGTATTGTAGAGACACCCAGTAGAGGTACGTGGTCGGGGTTCGTACGACATAGGACGCAGTCTGTATCTGACCGCTAAGTTAAGAATGCACTATCATATGTACAATCTTACGGTAAGAGAGAGAGAATTTCTCGGAAGGGTTTGTGGTGTCAAGTTTTCGTAGTTAAGAAGTCGCGGGTCGGAAGAAATACCAGGTTGAGAGTGTGGACATGTACTGATGAGTCTTTGAACATATTTTGAACATATTGAACATATCTTTGAACATATTGAACATATTTTAAAGGTACAGGGGTATAACCGGTGGAGTTCTACTTTTGTCTATCGAGGACTATACAATTGACCGAGACAAGACCCGAATCAGTGAGTCAGTACAGGTTGAGAAACACTGGAGTGACTCGGAAGGTCCGATGAGACCGGTACCCCTAAGAGATCCGTTCTTATTACCTCACCCGACGGTACGGGAGGAGGTCCCCTTGAAGGATTGGGTCCTAAGTTTAGGTCCAGAGGACGTAACGTCCACCTAAGAAAGGGTAGACTCGATGGTCCCTTCGGGTACTTATGACCTCACCCATCGGACAGGGAAAGGTCCCCTAGAAGGACTGGGTCCTTAACTTGACCCCATAGGACGTAACGTCCGTCTAAAAAAAATGGTCGACTCGATGATCCCTTGACAATTGACCGAGATGAGGAGGTTATAATTTGTATTTTTTGTGTACCTTGTATATCTTTAAGTTTGTCTTCATTGTAATTGGACACTCTTTAGTATTTATTAATAGTCGTCTATCGTATCTACTGTTTACCAGATACCACGTTCAAAATGTTACTCCGTCTGTTTTCAACCTTCCGACCCGTTAAAAGAAGAAGTAGACCAAGTCGAAGTAGAGAAACCTATAGGTTACAGGTGTTCCAGTTCAACAGAGAGTCATTGACACAATCATTGCACGACAGAAACACACTGGGAAGCGAATTACATAGTTCAAGTCGTTACCGAGGTAGTTTACGACAAAAACGTGCTCTCGGTTAAAAGAGTCCCCTGAAGTCTTAGAGTATTATCTTGTGTCTTCAATTCCCTCTCTAGGTTAGACTATCCTACACAACCAACACAAATGAAAAACGACTAAAGTTTTCGAAGAACCATATGAACGGTACTGACTAGGTGTTAGGGAGAGAATAACAGTGGTCGTTGTTGGAATCGGTTCCTTGCCATCATCAGAGGAAAATAAAAGTTTATCTTCTGAAACGAGAGACGAACACTTCGTGACCCCTAGTTCTTGAAAGGGTTTTCTTTGTCATATAGTAACGTCCATAGAGAGTCGGGGTAGAGGTAAAACTTGGTAGACGACAAAGGAGAGTCGTGGAAATAGAAAAGTAGTTATGAACTCTGTTCGGAGGTTTACTGGATGTCCGAGGATGTTGGAAAAATATTTGTTGACTCTCTTCTGAGGAGAGGAGTTACCTATTAAGTCGAGGAACGAGTTAATGTCTGAAGTATGTCCGACGGTATAGTAGTAAACCGGAAGACGTGGTCATATAAAAATAGATACAAGACACAGACCTCATCCATACCGTCTGTCTACCCTGAGTCGTCAGAGACCCACCGTCACGGTTCCGACTCTGAGACGGACCTCACAAAATTCTCTGTCTGAAGAATGTAGAAAAGGACGTCCTCGTTCTATTGTATACACCGATAAGTCCAATTCACGTCAGATCTACACAGGTGTTCCTGAACCCGACTTCCAACCGACGGTGGACCCTTCTAACGGACATAGAAAGTCAAGTCAAGTCAACGAGTCAGTACAGGTTCAAAAACACTGGGGTACTTAGTCTCGTGCGCTCCGTAGGGACAGGTAGTGGTTTAGGGTCTCAAGTGAGTTTGAGTACAGGTAGCTCAGCCACTACGGTAGGTCGGTAGAGTAGGAGATAGTAGGGGAAGAGGAGGACGGGGGTCAGGGAGGGTCGTAGTCTCAGAAAAGGTTACTCAGTTGAGAAACGTAGTCCACCGGTTTCATAACCTCAAAGTCGAAATCGTAGTCAGGAAGGTTTCTTGTGAGTCCTGACTAGAAGAAATCTTACCTGACCAACCTAGAGGAACGTCAGGTTCCCTGAGAGTTCTCAGAAGAGGTTGTGATGTCAAGTTTTCGTAGTTAAAAAGCCACGAGTCGAAAGAAGTGTCAGGTTGAGTGTAGGTGTGTACTGGTGACCTTTTTGGTATCGGAACTGATCTGTCTGGAAACAACCGTTTCATTATACAGACGAAAACTTATAGGACAGATCCAACCAGTATTGAAAGGAAGGTTCCTCATTCGCAGAAAATTAAAGGACCGACGTCAGTGGTAGACGTTACTAAAACCTCGGGTTTTCATATTTCAGACTGTGACAAAGGGGTAGATAAAGGATACTTCACTACCCTGGTCTACGGTACTAGAAGCAAAAGACTTACAACTACAAATTCGGTTGGAAAAGTGAGAGGAGAAAGTAGTTCTCCGAAAAATCAAGGAGAAGTCAAAGACGGTATTCCCACCACAGTAGACGTAAAGACTCCAATAACTATAAAGAGGGCCGTTAGAACTAAGGTCGAATACGAAGAAGGTCGGGTCGTAAAGAGTACTACATGAGACGTATATTCAATTTATTCGCCCCACTGTTATATATCGGAACTACATGAGAAAAAGGATAAACCTTGGTCAGACAAGGTACAGGTCAAGATTGACAACGAAGGACTGGACATATGTCCAAAGAGTTCTCCGTCCAGTCCACCAGACCGTAAGGGTAGAGAAAGTCTTAAAAGGTGTCAAATCCTTCCTCGTTTATTCTTATATGGTAGATATCACCCACTTACAAGAATTTTTAGAGAGTAAAAGTAGAAATATATCAATGCATGAAACCCTTAGGTTTCTTTACTTAATGGATAGTCACTATCAGGAACCCACCCACTACGGGGTTATGAAGATTTTAATCAAACATATAAAAAGACAATTCTGTTACACGAGATTTTGAACATAAATAAAATTTGACTGTTATGTTAGTCTATTAAAGAGACTAAAGGTACCAGGCCTTTTTAGTTCTCGTATGAAAAGAAAAATGTATCCGAGAAAGAGGATAACCCTCTCTTTATTTTTCTCGTTTTACATACATAAGACATGAAAGGGATAATCAAAAGGAAAATAATACGGAGATTTTATTTCATCCCCTTTATACACTCTACACAAAAATGTGCATGTATAACATGATTACCCGAAGAGTCCACCGAGTCCCCCACTTCTTAGATGGACGTTACTTTCTCTGTGTCCTCCACGTCCAAGTCAGGGACCTAGTCCTTCTAAGGGACCTCCTCCCGTACCGTTTGGTGAGCCCCTAAGAACGGACCTCTCAGGATACCTGTCTCTTCGAAGTGCCCGATGTCAGGTGTCCCAGCGTTTCTCAGTGTCGACTTCGTTGACTCCTGTGTGTGTAACAGGATTACCTTTTATTTTATTCTCAATAAATCATGAGTTTCATTTTTCTACTTGATAGTAAATTCTTTACAACAAATTTATCGTAACTATGGAGAGAAAGATTTTACTTTTTTGTAAAATTGTCTTACTTTTAATATACTAAAAGGGAGTAAGTTTAAACTTTTATTATATATTTTATTACGTTTTAAAAATTTAGGTATTTTGTACGCTAAATATCGCAATGTGGATTTTAAGTCCTAGGATAGTTTAAACGCGATAATTTTTACAAGAAATAGAGTACTTTTCGAAACCGTTTTGACAAAGTCTTTTACGCTTCACTGTCCTGTGTAAAGGGGGGAAAGTGGTTTAGTGGAATGAAAACACTTAAAGACAGTTTTGAATCAATAAGTAAGTTACACCTTTATTTCTCGTCAGTGTAAATAAGTCACCTCTTTTGAAAAAAAGAAAAATTATAAGTTGAGTATTTCGACATGGTTATCTATTGTCTCTAATTGTTCAACTAATCTTGAGTCTATCAAATTTAACTTCAACCTTCTTGAGATTGAACGTACACAATAACCCGGTCTTTGAAAAGAATGAGGAGTCTATTGTACCAATTACGCCCCATTTGGGATGATCTTCATAGAATAGTGTACAAAACATTGAAGTACCCAGAAAGTTTCCTATTAAATAAATAATATGACATTATTTATTATTAATACATAATTCTTTTTATATCGTCACGATAAATTATGAGAAGTTCTCTGAAAGTTAGGTTCTTCTTTTCAGTAAAATATTTGAGACTTCGAGTAATTGGAAGTATTTTATGACCACTCAATCCACCGTTTACAATGAGAAGAGTCAAGTATCTACTGACTAGACTTCGTGGTTCTCCAATTGACTAAAAAGGTTAAGTGTTTTGTTCAGTGCCGTGTTTCACTCCAGTACGTCTTAAGAACTGACAACCAAGTATATCCCAAGATGAGAGACCTGTTTACGAAATAATTTATTCGAGAATAACTAATAGTAAAAGACCCATTACGGTAAACCGTAAACAGGTTTATAAAACGAGTACTGTGTTAATAGTGAAGATTTTCCTGTTTTGACAGTCTTAATGGGTTTATGATGTTATCAAGCCTAGTAATGTCAACTTTTTAGTTTCCTTTTTAAGGTCCGACGAAATAGGATCACTTTGATAGTTTTATATACTTATAAAATTTTTAATTATCGAACAAAAGTGGTCATTCATTTTATTTGTAGTGTAAATTACATGGAAGATATTCCTTCAGAAGTTTATATTATGTACCCTCTTTTAATCTGTGTAAAAATAAATAACAACGATCACATTCTCGTTTTCTTATAGGTTAAATTTTTTTAATCTTCATCATTCTTTTTATCCCTAAGATACTTGTGTAAACTACACTATAACAATTTTCGATACACTACCAAATTTTACCCGAGGAAAAATAATAAAAAGACGGTAACATACGAAAAATTTCCCGAAGGGAGTACCGAGTCACTATCTCAACTGGACGTTTACGTCCTCTGAGTCCAAGTCAAGGTCCCAACCCTTCTAGGGGACCTCTTCGTTTACCGTTGGGTGAGGTCATAAGAACGACCTTTTAGGGTACCTGTCTCTCGGACCGCCCGATATCAGGTACCCCAACGTTTTCTCAGTCTGTGTTGAATCACTGATTTGTTACTGTTTATATAAAATTAAATTTTATAATTTTATTCATTTAATAACTCTTGTTGAAGATCTTGTACATTTTATTAATAAGTTTTATTTTTATTTTAACTTCATACGTATAAATCGTCACCTGTAGTTAAACTACATAAAACTGGTCACTAGATCTCACAATTATGGTTTTGGTTAAGTCTATTTATCTCACAAAGGGTTCAACATTTTCCCAAAGGGATCATCGAGTCTACCATTTCTTGAGTGGACGTTACGCCCTCTGGACTCAAGTTAGGGACCCAAACCTTCTAGAGAACCTCTTTCTTTACAGTTGGGTGAGGTCAGAAGAACGGACCTCTTAAGGTACCTGTCTCCTCGGACCACCCGATGTCAGGTACCGTAGTGTTGCTCAGCCTGTACTGACTCACTGATTGTGAAAGTGAAGCTCAACATTTTACAACTTTGGTCACTTGGTCACTTCAACGAATCAGTACAGACTGAACAACGTTGGGGTACCTGACATCGGAAGATCCGAGGAGACAGGTACCTTAAAAGGTCCGTTCTCATTACCTCACCCAACGGTAAAGGAAGAGGTCCTTCTAGAACGACTAACTCCCTAACTTGGGTCCAGAGAACGTAACGTCCGTCTACGACTCGGTGGTCCCTTCGGTGGTCCTTTTACAACTTTCTACTAGAATATACAGTCGAAAAATCACTGTTTTATCTTTCTTCACTAACAAGTCATAATTTATCACGTCAGTAAATAATTAACATACCCTTTGATGAAGGGAAAAGAACGGAGTCAAAGGAATAGATATTTTTACCTTTATCATTATACGAAGTATCATAACAACACTTTTCAGTTATTTTCTGAATTTTATCATAAACTGTGTCTTATTCGTCAACTACTTATGACACATTAATAATAATCAAGGGAAAAGTTTTATTGGAAGAAAGTCAGTTAAAAATGGAGTCTTGGAGAAAAATAAAGACAGTCTAAAATGGAATCTTGGAGGAAGAGAGACAGTCTAAGAAATGGTAGACTCGGTGGGTCCTACATGATCTTCTTGAATTCAAATTTTAAAGACCTACGACGAACTAATCTTTTTAAAAGAACTGTACTTTAGTCGTGATCTTTTATCTAGACTCTCTAACCCTTTACCTTTTTCGACCTCTTGACTTATATAAACTTGAGTACCTGATAGGTATGTACTTTTGTCAAGATAAGTACTCGAGAAGACTATATACTCCCTTATATTAAGGAAAAAGTGAATACAGTTAAACCCTAAAATAGAGGTTACTATATGTAAGTTATTGATGGTGTATTTGTCTTAACTTAATTTAACTTAACTCTAACAAAGGTAACGGTGTTAAGTTGTCATTTGTGTGAATAGGTAGCTAACTTCTATATGGATTATTTTTAATTAATATCTCATCTAAGATCAAACACTACAATCATCGGGGCTACGTGAGAAAAGGTTGAGGGTTACATTACGAATTCTTCGTGGGTTTAATCACTGCAGATTTACTGTGACTTTTAATCGTGTCTCATACTAAGATAACGGTCTTGGACCTTTCTCAAAGGTGATCGTCGTTTCGGCTATTTTTGTCTTGACTTTTATGGTCAGTAGTACGTGATGTCTTATTTTTTTGGAAGTGACACAGTTTCACTTACCTTTATTAAGAGTAGGTGGTAAAGGAGAAAGACTATTTACCCGAGATTTAATTGGACTTGTGAGATCCTCGTAAAAGAGGACGGACCATTGAGACAAAGAGAGAAGGGAAAAAGAAGTTGGGGTGTTTAGGGGGTAATCAAACAAGAGACACTCGTTTACAAGCGATCCGTCTTCCATTCTACCTTATGACCCCCAAATAACAGTTGGACTCAAAGTAGTCTTATCTTCTTTGAGTAAAGTCCTATAGTATTGAAGTGTTCTATATACGAATGGTTCCGGTCTAAACCTTGTCGTCAACATACAAGAACGGAAGTCGAAATCTAGATTTTTACATTTAGTGAGTGTCTCTTACTTAGACCAATTCTGAGGTATATACCTCACTAAGAATGACGTAAATCTAAATTGTAAAAACCTCCTAGTTTGAGTAAAGAGGATCAAAATCTTATTTATTTTTTCTTTATTATGTGGAAGTATTTTTATTCTATTTTTGTTCGGTCCTGGTTAACCTTCTGATTCTCCCCCTTGTCTGGAGTTTTTTGTTTTACTGTGTCTCTTCCTTATAAAATATTTTAATAAGAAGTAAGAGTTATATCTTTCTAGATACCAAGAAACTACACCTTTCTTTTTCAATTTCTTTTTCGACCTTCTGATTCTAGTTGCACTACAATAATTTTTTTCAAATGACATTGATTCATCTTAATGTATTTTTGATTTTTAAATTGTCGTTATACTTTTATCATACCCTTCGAAAGTTCTTATCCTAAAGACGAAAAGGTTAAAAACCGACTGGAAGAAAGTTAGAAACTGTAATCTAAAAAGATTATGAATAAAAAAAAAAATGATGACTCGATGACTTTTTATCTAGTACCTTCCTTTTCAACTTCATTCTCAAACTGTCCATAGTCCTCTCTTTCTACTGTAGAGATCCCATCCATTTGGTTCTAAAGATACCCAACTCTGAAATTCAAGTCATGATGACTCAATATACAAGGGGAATTCTCATTTCTGGAGTTTTTATTCATTGACCCTTAACTAAAGACAATGACTTACACTAAACGAGAACCCCCTTTTTAATTGTGGTGGTTTAAGTATCTTAGTTTATCACCTTACTACTAACGGTATCCGACTCCTTTGTCCTTTTACCCCTCAATAATTAGTCCCCCGTCTTTCAAAGTCAATTAATACTAGTTATTCGAGATCTCTAGACGATGTAGGTAACATTGATTCAGTTGTTGTCACCTTACATGTGAATTAAACAATTCTTCCATCTAGAATTCACAAGAATGACCTTATTCTCTTGATAAAAAAAAAAGAAAATTCTCTTCTTACTACTCCTTTTTGTTTCATGGACCTTGTTCTCCCTGAATTGTATATTAAATTCAATTAAAAGAAAACAATGTTAATTCGAAATATCTAGTTTATCCATTTTTAAGTTTTAATTATTTAGAGTTAGGGTTTGAATGGTCTTTACTCTGTTCTCTTTTCGAATTTACGTGTAACAGTAATTACTCAATTTTGTTTTAATTCCTTAGTTCCCTCCCCCACCATTTACAATATCATTCTCAATACTACGAACGTAATTTAATCAGTTTACCCCAACAGTTTTATAAGTAATCTTTAAACAAGAATTTTCACAAGTTTTAAAATCTTACATACGGACTTTTGTCTTACCTATTACCATTTTATTTTACAATCATTACTATAAGAACCCGAAGGGACTATCGAGTCTACCATTTCTTATACGGACTTTACGTCCTCTGGACCCAAGTTAGGGACCCAGTCTTTCTAGGGGACCTCTTCCTTTACCGTTGGGTGAGGTCATAAGAACGGACCTCTTAAGGTACCTGTCTCCTCGGAACACTCGATGCCAGGTACCCCAGAGTTTCTCAGTTTGTACTGACTCGTTAATTGTCTCTGTCTGTTTTATTACAAGAATAAGGATTAAGGAGGGGTTTGGATCTTTCACTTCTTTCTACCACTGTTCTATACTTTCCTCATTTCTATTCGAATAGAACAGAGTTTCATATAGGGAAGAACTAAAACTATTTATCTATTCATACAAATTTTACAAGAAATGCGTATTTTATAGTCTCTCGTGACCCAAATCGGGGTACACGGGTATGTCGTCGAAGGGTGATCGATAAAATGTGGACCAGTCAAGGTGAGAGAGTTAAACAGGGTGTGAGAGGAAGGGGTTGACACAGGTTTCAGACGAGAGAAACCGACACAGAGACAAGGAGGGGTTTAACCAAGTAGTCATGGCAAAAGGGTCTAAGGTATATACACAATTATATAATACGTTTTAAACAATAGAAAGACTGAATGAAGTGAGACATATTGTCCGACATCCAAATAGGTGGAGTGATCTTGACTGAGTCTACACAAAGAAAAATACCGACTCATTATAAGGTAACATATATACGTGGTGTCGAAGGAATAGGTGAATAGATAACTACCCACCCTACCCCATCCACCACCGTCCCTCCAAGTCCTCTCTCCCCTGTATACACGGGAACACCGACTAAGTACAATAACATACCGTCTTCGGTTGTATTATAAGATTTCGTTAACAGGAGGTTAATTTTTATTGAAATTTTTATTTTACTTTTATACTGATCATCTTAAAGATTTTTAAATTTCACATAAAGAGTTTCACGATTTCTGAATTTCTCAACCTTTTCGTTCGTACAACTTTTGTTTGTTTTTCGTTCTTTTGTAAATTTATTTTAAAATTACTGTAATCTTATGACGTAATAAATCATGTCGTTCTTCGGACACTTTTATTTATGTACTATATCTGAGTTAACAAGTTGAGTTATTCTTTATTGGTTTTACAATCACCACCAATATAAATCGTCATACTAATATTTAACAAAAAAAAAGATACTTTAACAGAAACAAAATACGTACCTCATGTTTTAATGTCAACGTCGGTCTTTTATTCGCAAATAAAATTTTTCTCTTCTTCGTTTACACCGGTGACTACATCTGATTAAGATCTAACACTCCGTCTCTTTGTTTCTCAACTCCTTTACACTCTTCTTGACTTCACAAACTTCGTTCTTAAGTCTTCATAATATTTTTCTCCGTGTATGAACACCCCGTTCTTTCTCCTCTTCTATCGAATATAAACGTCGACACAAAAAGACTTAAATTTCTGATGAGGACCCTCGTGTTAAATTTACCTCTCTTTTTGTACAAACTAAGATTATTTTATTACCTCAAATATTTCAGACAGAAAGTTAACTCAGTTATAGCAAAAAACAAAAGTAAACAAACAAACAGGAATTCGATATATGGTGTGTGAACCCGTGATCTACCAGTTTTCGGGTACTCTCTTGAATTGTCGGTTCCTTTTATGTTTTGGGATTAGTGTCATATTAATTATTCTCAGAATTTTATATGTTCTTCCACTCGTTAAAGTTGTTCATAACCTAAAAAGCTTAGATGGAAGAAAACCTTTAAACATCTTAATAATCCTTTTTTAAGGACGGAAACGAAACGGTCACGGAACTGTTCACAGATTATCAGTTTTGATAGTGCCGAAGTATAAAGAAGGGTGTGGTTTCAGAGGAAATGTACTAAGTAAATATTCGTAATTGTAAATTCATTGGATAGTTTACAAATTTGGTCTGGAATGGTTCTTATTACAGTCAATTATTACGAGAAACAGGATTTAGTCTAATTAAACGTAGTAGTCAACCCTCCCCTCAATGGAACTTCTTTGATTTCGAAAGAGTAGAACTGACACAAAACCGGATTTCGATTACTCAGTGTGTCTCGTTCGTTAAGAGAGTCGGGGGAAAGGAAAGAAACAAGTGTCCTTCAGTCACTTCAAAGACCTAAGGAAAACTTCCCTTAATAGTTACAGTAAGGTTTCTACCTCCATGTCCCCAGTCACAAACCCCCGACTGTATTTTATTGATGGCGATAATAGACAAGGTGTCCGAGGAAGACTGACAATAGAATCCCCCTTACAAAATTTAGAAAAAATAAGACGGGTGTAACAAAATTGCTTACAAATTAGTCGTAAGGACAGAAGATGATTCATACCCTGGAACACTTTAAAGGAATTAGAAACATTTTATTTTCTGAATCTGATATAAATAAGTAAGCAAGTAAATCAGAAGGGTGTGTGAAAATCAATCAAGATTCATACACAGTCGGTAAACGACTCTCAACTCCTATATTAAGAAAGAAAAAAAAAACTTTCCGTACCTACCTAAAATAAATAATGGGATATAGATGTTAAATTAAACTCCATTTTATATTCGTTGTGTATTTTTACGGATAAAGACGATGGTACATTATATTAAGAGGTAACACTTATAACACTATTTCGATTACTTTTGAGATACGGTAGTGTATGAGATCGAAAAGCATATCGACCATAATTTAAGACTTATTTTATTGAAAGATAGAAGTACCTCAAACCCCAAGTCATCACATACTAAATTTTTAGAAATATAAGGTGGTAAATAATAAGATAATCGAGAAGATATTGATTCAATCTCACACAGTTCCTCCTGAACTTTTCCATCTGTTCTGTGGATGACCTTAAGCGGTACCTACAGTAGAGAAGGACAGTCAGGAAATTATCGAGGTTCTTAATGTTTTCGTTCTAGATCGGTTCTCCCTCGAGACAGACGGAGGTCCCCAGTCAGAGAGGAACTTTTAGGAAGGGGCTTAACGGATTTCGGTGAAGATTCCTAGCGTCCGAGCGTCCATCCTTCTTCGGAAGTTCTTAAAATGAACGTATCTCTTTGATCAGGATTCAAAAGGAAGTTTGCACTTGACTTAGAGTTCGTTCAGAAAGGGAAACTAACTTTATCTCCCCGAACACTCCCACGCACACTAAACATGCAAATGTACGTGAAAGTATACAGAAACTTTGGATCTGTTTCTAAAAACGGAATCCGGTGATTCCCTCTCTTATAGTGTTTTCCCTAATCGTACGACATGAAGTATCGTAGTGTAGAACATAACCCCATAATCTAGTATGAAAATTAAGTTTATTGAAGTGTATGCAGGTTAAGTTCTGTCTTAGTGCTTCCGTGTACTGACTTTTCTCTTTTTTCTAACCGAAATGAAACTTTACTTAGAAGATCGTACCAAATGAACCTTCTGCTTATTAGAAGACTCACGAACATGTAGGTCGTGATTGTAAGATCGGGATGATTCTCCGGCGAAGTATTGGTGTCCACACACGGTAAATTCTAGGCGGACGACAGATCGTAGGGAGGGGTGGAAGAAGTAAGATGGAACAGACCTTTTGAGTAAATCGTTAATTGATTTACTTTCGTAAGAGGAAGACCTTAAAACTGAAAGTTCCACCCTTAAATTAAACGTTTTGACGGACGTTGATTAATTTTACTCATCAGTGACAACCAAACTTTACCTAATAGAGGCTCTTTTAGTGTGAAGTTCAACAGTTTTCTCCCAAATATAGGACTAAAACTTCTTCGTAGAGGGAGGTAACATTTACGAAAGAGACAAGTCGACTGACTACAAGTAAGTTTAATTACCTTAGACTTTTTTTCGGTTTGACTTCTACTAACTATGAGGTTCCAATCAACATATGTATCTACGAAATGTAGTGTCATAAAAACTTTCCTAAGAAGGAAAAAGGTAACAGAAGAGTAAAGAAAGTGAAGACTGGTGATAAAGATAGCACATTATATGTTGGTTTCTTCACTACAAAATCTAAATCACTTATTTAAATTTTATGAAAGCTCGAGTAGTCGATACATAAACATAACGTGTAAAAGTGATACTGAGAAGTGTCAATTAAAGTACTATCATTAGACTCTTGTTAACACAGTATTGACCTCCTCCATATCGATCTTAAGACGGTTGAAAGTTTGTCTCAAGACATACACGGACTTAGAGTCTTGTAAAATTCCGTTTAATTAAAAATGTTCAAAGTAGTTTTTAAATCTAAAGTAAAGTGTATTTCTGAACGTACCTGAATAAAAGAAGGTAACTAGTTGAACTTAATCAAACCAATCAGATTTATATTATCTAGATGATTGTAAATAGTAGAAATCAATCTCATAACTATTGTCTTTTACAAATGGATACATACGCGAGTACGGAAAAAGATATGGGTTATGAGTCTAGAAAGAAAAATTTATTCAGCTAATTGATAGTATACTTGATTTTCTAGTTCTTTATCATTCCTAATTTCCTTAACTACAAAATTTGTATTCATAGTAATTCAATGACGAGTAATACACATCACCATTACGTTTGTTTTTGAACAAAAGTACTTAGACTCATTCCTTTTTATTATAATTTGTTTAAAATCGTTATGTTCTTTTGCTTGTTTCTGTCCTATAATATAAAACTACGGAATGACAGTCATTCAAGTCTTTCTTAAAAGATTAATTTAAGGAAGTAATCCTTATTATCATAAGTATGATATACTTGTTTACATAACTGAACGGAATTCAAAACTTAAAGACTTCTCTAAACTTACGAACCTTTATATCTTTTCTCGATGATGACGAATTAAAAGAATTTAATAACCTTTGGCTTAAACATTAGTGTTTATCGGTCACTATAATTTGTTTTGACATTATATTACTACAAATCTTTATAGTGAGACTTCACTTGTACTTTATATATAAAAATATGTAAACGAACGTATGTATACAAAACAATGTAAAACCACCAAATCTCGACTACTCCTTAATAGAAATTCTTTCTATAGGTCTTGAATCTTTATCATGATTATCGTAAGACCTTTGTAAATGACACTGATTAGACAGATCTAGTACGGTGTTGTACATATATCAAATTTTCTTTTTGTTTACACGTAGTATGTCCTTATACGGACTTTAGCTTATAACACGATTTTCTTTCTCGTAAGTCTCTCTTACCCACTAATATTTGACGTCTCGTCATTGTCCATAGCTTCTTCTTTATTCTTTAGATAATCCTTCTATAAATTTCGTGTTTAGGTAAAACTTGTGTGTCTTTACCCGGACATGTAGTTATGAATTTAAAACAAAAGACCGTTACACAACGAGGGTATTTATTGTAACTATCAACTGAATCGATTAAATACCCAATTGGATCCAGTAAGAGTAATTAAATGGTTTTCGAAATTTCGGTAATCGTCGTGAAGGGAAACTAGTAAAAAATTCAAACGGGGTCCTGAGAAAAGATTTTGACAATCAAATGGAGAGGGTAAAAAATACTATATTAGAAGTTAGAAAGTCAGTGCAACACACAAGAAATCCACAACTAGACACGGGGTGATTTAGTGAAGTCAAAAGGAATTACCCAGTCCTAATTCTCAGAGATTGAACTTGTGTGTAAATCCACGAAAAAGTACATATAAGGGATAACGGAAGATACGGTTCCCGTTACGCCTCGTTTACAGTCGGAATTTTTAAGTATTAAAAACATAGAAACCTTTATTAAAAATCTTTTTCACCCCCCTTTACTGTTAACGAACCTCCGTATTGGGTATTCTTTATCGTTTTATGAGTGTAGACGAAGTATTTATATATATATATATATGGAGGGTGTCTAAAACGATAATTAATCTCTTTCAAACCGAATTAAAAGAACAGTTTCGATATGTTTTTTTATTCTTCTAAACGTAGAACCTTACACAAGGACTGAGTTTCCTCCCGTCTGAGGTGTTAGTCCCTAAAGTGCTCGTTGTGTCTTGTACTCGATCGTAACGTTTCCCCATTTAATATGAATGAAGTATGTGCGAGATGGACTACTGTAGATAAAATGAACGACATAGAGTCGGGTATTTTTTACTGTTTAAGTTGTGTTTCAGAAGTTAGACTGTGACTCTGTGTGTGGTATTAGAAAGTTGTTACAGACATTGGTATTGGTACCTAGTTTTGTCAGTATTTCCACGTTATTAGTATACTTTATTTGTACCTACAAACTCAGTTCTCTAGACACAAGTCTAAAGACAAGAAGGTGAGAAAGAGATAAGTAGATATTTATTCCTGTTACCATAGAAAAGAAACACAACTTGACTCTAGTGATCTTTATTATGTACAACAAGGATCCTGTTAAGGATCATAAGTCCCTTATACGTGAGTTTTAAATAAAGGTATTGACGAAGATGATACTGGTTCTTGAGGTTGAAACCCGATTTTCTTTTCAAATTTTTTCGTTTATAAAGACAACAATGTCCAGTAGTCGTAGGACTTCCGACATAAATTTCTGTGTCTATTTCTCCAGTATTGACATAGACCACGAGAACGTATCTAGAATAAGAACAGTACCGATTCCTGGTACCGAAGTGGATTCGATCCAATGTATCACCTTCATACTGTCCCTTCGGGAGTAACACTTATGTGTGTCGAAAAAAAAAAAAAAAAAAAAAAAAAAAATAAATAAATAAATAAATAAATTAAAAATAAAAATGAAATAAAATGAAATGTTATGACATAACCAAAGTTGTATGTAACTGGACTTAGGTGGTACCCACATGTACACTAGGGTTGTACTTGGGGGAAGGGTGGAGGGAGGGGTGTTGTAGGGAGACCCAGTAGGGGTACGTGGTCGGGGTTCGTACGACATAGGACGTAGTCTGTATCTGACCACTAAGTTAAGAATGTACTATCATATGTCCAAAGTTACGGTAAGAGGGTTTAGTAGGGTGGGAGAGGGAGAGGGAGAGGGAGACTCAGGGTTTCAGA
Source organism: Capra ibex (assembly GCA_006410555.1). NCBI lineage: Eukaryota > Metazoa > Chordata > Mammalia > Artiodactyla > Bovidae > Capra > Capra ibex. Next base: position 1,864,498 of record SJYO01007722.1, read on the forward strand.
CGATATGTGTAGACACAGAAAAAATTTTCTTTATAACACATGATGAAGTAAAAACTTTCTAGAAACAAAATTGTCATTTATGTGTGTGTGCTTTATGAGGTGATCATCAGAGGATTTTTTCATGGATAACAAAACGAAAGGAGAGAAGAGTACGTACCCAACCGTCACAAACAAAAAACAAAAACAAAAACAAAGATCGATAGATAAAGGGAGAACCTCATTTTATCTTATAAGATTTTCTAAATCCTGTTGGATCTCAGAATCCATTAAAATCTAAAGTGACTCTGAGTATAGTTTACTAAGTCAAGTTAAGTCAAGTCAACGAGTCAGCACAGGCTGAGAAACGCTGGGGTACTTAGCGTCGTGCGGTCCGGAGGGACAGGTAGTGGTTGAGGGTCTCAAGTGAATCTGAGTGCAGGTAACTCAGTCACTACGGTAGGTCGGTAGAGTAGGAGACAGCAGGGGAAGAGGAGGACGGGGGTTAGGGAGGGTCGTAGTCTCAGAAAAGGTTACTCAGTTGAGAAACGTACTCCACCGGTTTCATGACCTCAAAGTCGAAATCGTAGTAAGGAAGGTTTCTTTAGGGTCCCGACTAGAAGTCTTACCTGACCAACCTAGAGGAACCTCAGGTTCCCTGAGAGTTCTCAGAAGGAGTTGTGGTGTCAAATTTTAGTAGTTAAGAAACCGTGAGTCGAAAGAAATATCAGGTCGAGAGTGTAGGTATATACTGATGACATTTTTGGCATCGGAACTGATCTGTCTGGAAACAACTGTGTCATTACAGAGACGGAAGAATATGAAGTTTAACTTAAAATACTACAACTACCGATCGATTCGTCTTAGTAATCTCGTTTTAAGTCACCCTGATTAAAATGGTTTGAAACAAGACATATAAGACGAAGATAGTCAAACAAGACATTAACGGAATCCAAAAACAACCAAATAAACAAAATATATAAGACTCACATAATATCACTAGTCTAGGAGTAGAAGAGACCGAATGTTTGAGAGAAACCATCGTTTATTGTCATAGACTCCAGATATGTTCAGAAATTACGTTTTTCAGATTGTATTATTTGTTATTTATCTGGACGTTTCTCCCTTCTGGTATACTAGTTACCAGTCTTCTTTTAGTTTATGTTGCTCGACTAAGTGTACTGGATATATTAGTCTCTCCCGTTTACCCCATTTATTTCCTTTTTGATCCACTTTCGTACTTTTGAAAGTTATTTCTTAGTTCCACATACTTTTATTTTTGATATTTGACCTTATGAACTTGACTTTTACTGTTCTAGATCTCATTTTTGAGTCCTAACGTTAAACTAATTTTGAGTATTAAACTTTTTATAGTCTGTCTTCTTTTGTTTGATCACTTAATATTACCCTTCTTGATACGACCTCTCACTAAAATAGAATGAATCTTCAAGTAATCGATCGGAAAGTACCTACGACCGTCTTCTGTCCTCTCAGGTTTTGTTTCTTGAAATAACGAGTGTCGGGTTGTATGTCGTACTTGAAGTAAAACATGGTCAAGGTCTACGAAATGTTCAGGTGTCTCATTGCGTCCTCCAACGGGTACACCTATGGATGTGTTACGGTGTAACAAACAGTCCTCTATTTGTGACTAGATCTCCTAAGTGACGAATCTATCGTTCGTCGTTATAGGAACTAGAAACAGGTCGTCATCTACGATGGAGTCAAGAGTTCTGACGAGTAACTCTTGTGTTGGGATCTTTGACAGTGTCTGTTTTATAACAGTCCGGGATATAAGAACCCGGGTTTTGTTCGTCCCAACGAGTCTCGGGTACCACCTTTACACCTTTACGTCTTCTCTTACTTCGTGGTCGTTCCCATTTATTTATCACACCCATTTATTTTGACTTATATTATCGGTGTTTTGTTATGAACATTATCAAATAAGATTTTATATTCATCTCGATTTTATGTATTGTTTTTACATTTTCCACGTTTCCTCTCTCTTGTGAAATTACTAAGATTCTGTTTGTAAACAAAACAGTCTTTTACCCTCTTATGAAAGATAAAAAGACAACAATTTCGTACCATATTAGAGATCCCATTTACGATTTTTATATATAATAAAACAAAAAAAAGGAGAAAGAAAAATAAAAAATTTAATCCTTTTATACCATTGTGTAAATGTCCTCTGAAGCTTTTATATCTCGTTTCAATGTATATCAAGGTGATATATAACGTTAAGATTTTCTTGTAATAATTGTCTAATGGTCTTCGGTAACTTTTAAACCAACCAAACAAGGTCTCGTGACATTTGAAATTGTATGTCTATATGTAATCTTTTCATTCCTTACCCAGTGGTCAATCTTTTTTCAGAGTCGTATTTTATTTACCCTGTCGATAACACATTAATAATAACTATCTTCGCCTTCCTACTCACAGACTACGTCCTGTTCCTTAATGTTTCTTTAATGTCCTGTCCGAACTCGTTATGGAACAGTTATCCTTTAATATATATTAGGGTACATATTTTATATCATATTCTTCTTTAATTTTTATATGACAAATAAAAATATTAATAACAGTTCCTTCTCATTTTATGTCAATTCGTTCGATACCTTGTGTCCACTTTTTCGTCCATGTTACACCAGTTCATCGAACTGAACTGAAACATTAGTATCTTAGTTTTCTGACTGACCGTGGAATTTTTACTGAATACAGGGTTTCAATTGGGAACCCCATCGGTAGACCAGAGATAAATCTTAGAGGTCACGGTCTTTCGTAGTACGGACTCTCTAGATTACAATAAAAGACTGTATTTTAAAGTTTTATTAAAGAATAAAAGGGAGGGACTTTGAGAGAAGACCATGATAAATCTCACGTGTGTGGATGAATGTCCTCCATCTTTCAGAAAGGTGTACTAAGTCCTGTATTGGAAGGTAGGTGGTAGTAGGACAGCAGAAAGGATAGTCAAGTCATACGTAATACGGAGGGGGTCTTGAAATATTATAAAATGACATTACAAGACAAATGTAATACAAAGACATCCACCTCAAATTCAAACAACTTCTGGTCTTAACACAGACGTAGGTACGACAAACGACACATGGGGAGCATCAACTGTGACTATACCATGTGTCATCTACGAGTCACTTTCCGAACGAGTCATCCACGTAAAACTTCGGAAATCATCGGTTGGTCTACCGTCTCTTTAGTCAAACCCACGTTAGTTTTGTCTCTTGTGTGTATTAACTGATTCTTTCAAATTATAATTTTTCCTTGTTTTAACTCAGTAAACATCTCTGTACCTACCTGGATCTCAGAAAGTATGTCTCACTTCACTCAGTCTTTCTCTTGTTTTGATAACATATAATTACGTGTGTACACCCTAGACCTTTTTACCATGTCTACTTGAATGAACGCCCATCCTTATCTCTGTCTCTGTATCCCTTGCCTACACACCGGTGCCCTCCCCTTCCACCATCCTACTTAACCCTCTGACCTTGACCGAATACACGTGACGGTACGCATTTCGTCCCTCGTCCTTGGATGACACATCGCGTCCTTCGAGTCGAACTACGTGACACTGCTGGACTTACCTACCTGACTCTCCACCCCTCCCCTTCCTCCGAGTTCTCCCTTTCCTATATATATATATGTATATCGACTAAGTGAAAAAACATGTCGTCTTTGATTACGTTATAACATTTCGTTGATAGGGGGTTATTTTCGATAATTAATATTGCCCTAACCTCGTTGTTCCCCGACTATATATTACCGACTTCTGTCGAACTTTCTGATATCTTCATACCGTCAATGTTCCTCGTCAGTGATGACAATTCCGACTCTATCGTAGGGGTTCCCTCTACTGACCTGAGAAGAAGTCCCGAAGTCAGGTTTAGTACGACTGCTCTCGTACCGGTACGGGTGACTACTGTCCCTTTAGTAATACTGTAGTACGACCGTCTTGAACGTTCTTTAGGTGAGAGACCCCACGACCCCTTTCGATAACGAGAGTAGCGAAGAAATCTCCCTACTCTTATCAGAAATCTCTAATAAGGACATACGGAAGACCAACCCTACAGTTAGTTGTTCATCAATGGTTCTAATCACTTTGAGATATCTTAAAGGTGGTGTCGTGTATTCTCTTATAAAATCTTCCTCTTGTGTCAGGGTATATCCAGTTGTAGATCGACGAGGATACGAAAAGTCGGTGTCGGGTCCACCACGTCACCATTTCTTTGACGGAAGGTTACGTCCTCTGTGTCCTCTACACCCAAACTAGGGACGTTACCCTTCGAGTGGACCTCATCCTTCACCGTTGGGTGAGGTCATAAGAACGGACCTATTAAGATCCCTGGCCCGATGTCAGGTACCTCAGAGGTTCCCAGTCTGTGTAAACTCACTGATTCGTGCGTGTACAACGGATGGTCCTATACAGACGGTAGGATTATATGCAGGAGTGAAGTCCTAATCACTGTTCAGTAGTGAATGAACGATTTTGTAGGACGTACAAGAAGACATAGAGAGGACCCTCAAACCGAGATAGAAGACACTCCGTTAGATGGATACTCATTGGTGTTTGACCAGGTTTCTACGTCTTACAAAAGAAACAGAGAGAAGAGAGATAGAACAAGGACAGTTGTTTTATTTTAACCATAAACAAAATTAAGAGAGGTTGAAATACAAAAGAAGACTTCTTCTAAAAAAAAGACCAGATCCATCTTTTTATCTCGTGTGGGTTATACTTTATATTTTTGTAAACGGATCAGAAGATTTAGTGAACAAACCCTTCTTCCATAATTTATAAAACAAATCGCACTTTATTTTTATTTATAAAAATAAACACACTTTACGAAGGAAAATCCGTCAAAACATGAACGTATATAACAGTAGATGTACGATATGTTTAAGATTTTTACTTTATACACCAGAACGTTTCTTGAGAGAGTGTCCCTCTTCCGACGAAAACCGACACTTGGAGGAAGTACCTGAAAGTCCCTTAAATCTATCCAAAGAATTCGTCTGTGACGGGAAGTCTAAATCGTTCAATCAGGTTTTCCTCTAATTAGAGGTATCTATAAGTAAAACTTACGTCAAAAATCCATGGAATCTATTAGAGTCGGACAGTGAAACATAGAAATTTTACAGGTTAATAGAACTATTAACCGTTTTACTTTGTGATTTAGGAGTGATGACTACTTTCTGTTCGTTGGTCAATTTCATAACCTGTACCACACCTTGTCCGAATAAAACGTAACGGTCAAGGACATGAAGAAACACAACGAAGCTTGTGCCCGAATGAAACAGTTTACAAAACACGGAAATGTGACTATCGACCTGATATACATATATATAGAGAACCGAAACAATGAGTGGTTTTTAAAGTTTAATACAGAACGTCTCCACTTAAAAAGTTTTATTTACAATATAGACTCCACACTTTCAAATGGTTAATGTACTATCGTGAGAATGTTCGAACAACGTTGAATTTTTTTTTACCCACATAATAATTCACTTGGAAGATTAAGAACAATCAACAAGAAAACAAAGGTTGGAACCGTAAGTAATCGTTTCCCTTAAAAAAAGAAAAACCAGTTGTTAGTCTGAGGATGATAAGACTCTTGTCGACGACACTTTGACAACTTTTCAGAAGTCGATCAATTCTAATATATATGTATTTTATCGACACAGTAAGTTCAGAAAGGTAAATATTAAATATACGAAACTCGGAGTTGGTTACGGGACGAGAGTCGATCAGGGACTCCTATTATAAATCAAACTGAGTCTCATCGGATTGTGTGAATAACAGTCCATATACAAAACGATTAGTTTAAACGTGAAGATTAGATCTCCTGAGTTCCCTATTTAAAGAATGGGAGATAAAATGAATCGAATGTTGGGGTACCCGTTCTTGTTAAAGATAATAGACTTAAAACAAGTACTAATTCGATGTCGTCCTTCTCATTTCTCGTCTTTTCTTTTATAAGAAAACGTTTACGTAATAATATATGTCTTAATCCAAATTTTCCGGGGAAATTATTTACCAGTATAATACTACCTATAACGAGTACCGTTGGTGTGTGTAACATTTTTAATAAATGGAATGTCAAAATTCATACAACTTACAATAGCAAAAGACAAAAATCGGTAATAATTTTACTTACGTAAAGGAGGATGAAACACGTAAACGGATAATTAGTGTATCTAAATAAAGGACTAAACTCCTTTTAATAATTTAAGACATTCTAGACTAACTAGATAAAATTGATTTGAACAAAACTCAAGATCACAAGTTTGACTGTACCAGTGTTAGATTTTGATAAGACTTTGTTGCGGATTCCGTAATAACTCATAAAAAGACCGTCTGTGTTTAAAGGACAGAAGACTCAAGAGTTTGTTGTTAAGTTTCTATTTCAGGTGTATTTAGACAAGGGAAAGGGTTACTATTTTAATTTACGAATATTCTTAGACGGACATAGGTTTTACATATGTGGATTGTTGACTAAAAAGGGAAATATAAATGAACAAGTTACGGAAATTTGTATTGATAAATAAATTACATATACTTATGTAATTATTAACATGTCAGAACTAAAAATAAGATTAATAAACAGAATCTATTAAACAAAATTAAAACGAAAGTATCTGTACGATATTATCGAGAATGTCACCAAAAAGAAACTATTAAAATTTATTAAAAGAATAAAACTGTAAAGAGGGAAGAAAAAAGAAAGAGACGACACAAAATTCATAGGACTTTCATCTTGTGAAGACCCCAGGAGTCGTTTAAGATTACGGAGACGAATCTACAAGTAAAGTCGACAACGTGACGTGAAAAAACGAGATCCTGTCTATTAAAAAGAAACTACTGTGATTTATTCTAAGTGAGTCTGTTGAATCAAATAAAAAAGTCGACAAGAAAGTATTATTAAAATTATTTTTGACACTTTACTAAGGTCAGGTCCCTGCTCGGATTGGGTTCCTGTTACCACATGGTTTTTACGAAAACAGACTAAAGAGTCTACCCACGATAGTGGCTCTTCCCGAAAGTAATGTCGGTCTTACTACTACTATTTCGACCTCGTGACACCGACACTTGAGGGAAACCTATTACGAAGCACTGTATACCTTTTACAAAGGACTGAATCCTTTTGATTATAGTCTTGTCTTAAATGATTTTCCGAGCCCAGTGACCCCACTTTCTTCGTAATTGTGTTGGGAATTCATATGAGAAATGTAGTCTTTAGAGGATGTTTTCTTCCTTCATATTTAAAACGGAAAAGACTCAAAATTCTTTAATATCCATTTTATATGTCAGTATATGGATTATCAATTACCTGTTTAAATTTATTTATTAAGATGAAAGAACTCTTTGTTCATGAACGGGAATTTTACTATTGTTTAACTTATGAGATATGACTATAAAAATACCTTCATAATATTTAGAGTAAAAATATCTACTTTTCAAAATTCATCTAATAAAGTAATCCAATTTTTTGACCTTGTTCTAACTCGTTGGTTCGTGTTTATAGTGATTTTACTCCGAATAATTGTTCTGTAGTCGACGACGACGACCACGATTCAGCGAAGTCAGCACAGGCTGAGACACGCTGGGGTCTCTGCCGTCGGGTGGTCCGAGGAGACAGGTGTCCTAAGAGGTCCGTTCTTATGACCTTACCCAACGGTAAAGGAAGAGGGTCTGTAGTCGATCATTGAGTAAATTTTAAGAACCCTGGGATCGAGTCTTTAAGCTTCAACGACGGTAATCTATCAACATCACGGAATAAATCACGGTTTTTGATAAGGAGGTCGGTCCTTTAAACTGTATAACCCTCCATTTTGATTTAAGTCTGAATGAAAGATATAAACGTTTACGTCCGGAGTAGTTACTCAATTGACCGATAGTAGTCACACAAATTGTGTCGAGTACGTCTGAAAAGAGGTTTACTAATTTTTTAGGTTCTACTGAAGTGTTACCGTTAAGTTTTTGACCGAATAGATGTTCCAACGGACTGACTCTCGTCGAAGTTTGGAGATTTGGGGAACGTTCGTAGTACGGAAAAAACAACAAAAAGAAGGATGAAATGAGAAGACTAATTAAGATTAAACAACAAATCATCGAGTCAGTATAGGTTGAGAAAACGCTGGGGTACATCGGGCGGTCCGAGGAGACAGGTACCCTAGAGGGTCCGTACTTGTGATCTCACCCAACGGTAAAGAAAGAGGTCTCTAGAAGGACTTGGTCCCTAACTTGGAAGTAGAGGACAAACCGTCCACCTAGGAAATGGTGACTCGGTGGAGCCTTTGAGTTAAGATTAAACGAAAATAAATAAAGGAGTATAACGTCGAAATCAGTCGTAGTCATAACCTTCTTAAAACGTTTGCAATTAATGTCTACAGGTTCAATGACCGAGATCTAAAAGAGTCTTTGTAAGACCTGTAGGAATCTTAGAGACCTAGAACACTTTTTAAGAAAGAGTCTGGTACCTGTTTCAAGGGGTCCACCCTTGAAACGTTCACTTCAGAAGTTACCTCCCAGTAGATTCGATGGACTCTATGGTTTCTTCCTTGTGATGGATACGTCCTTATGAATTGAGGTTCTATCGGCATTTGAAATGTTAAGAAAGTTTACTTTTCCTGTTTCGATAAGGTACTTTCTCAACCAATATTTGGTCCTTCAAAAAAAAGAAAAAAAATTCAAAAACGTTAATGTCATCTTAACTTTGGGACTGGGGTCTGGTTCCGTTCAGGTTAAGACCCCTAAATTTTACATTGAAACCCAAAATAACGGTATGGTTAAAAGTTAACCACCAGTGTTTTGTTTCCGAGTTAGAAACTAGTATAGTTAACCTACGAGAAGAACGGATTATCGACAAAAGAGGTAAGTAAAAAGTGTTTGTGTGTACGGGTCAAATGGACGAGAAGAAGGCACATGAGTGTATTATCCGTTGAAAATTTACAAGGAAAACTCCAGACAGAGGTTTATCTTTCTATCTATCTATCTATATCTCTCTACTATCTATCTGTCCACTACAATTGAACATTGAAAAACTACAAAGAGGGACGTAACGATTGTTGATTCGTTCCAGTCTCATGGATACATTTATGTAAAAATCGTATCCCATCGTGAAAGAGACCTCTTTCATTTAAAAATCGTGTACCATCGTGAAAGAGACCTCTTTCACCACGTTACCGTGGGGTGAGGTCATGAGAACGGACCTTTTAGGGCACCTACCTCCTCGGACCATCCGACATCAGGTACCCCAGCGGTTCTCAGCCCATGCTGACTCGCTGAAGTGAAAGTGAAAAGTGAAAGTACGTAACCTCTTCCTTTACCGTTGGGTGAGGTCACAAGAACGGACCTCTTAGGGTCCCTGTCACCTCGGATCACCCGACGGCAAATATCCCAGCGTGTCTCAGCCTGTGCTGACTTCTCTGAATCGTCGTCATCGTCGTGAAAGAGACTACCATGCGTGACATTCGTCTACGCGTTTTCGATACCCTATTATTTTGAACCATAAACTAAAATTGCGAAAGAGACACTGGAACCACTATAGTACATTATAGAATGTATATTTATCAAAGATATACACTCACTTCTAATTATCAAAAACAAGATGTACAGATTATCTCGGTGACTTATTTTATTTAATCTCGTCGTGAAAAGTGTAATAAATTTCCTGTCCTAGTCCGTGATTACATGTATCCGTACATATATGTAAAAATAAGACTATGTAGTGTCTGAGAGTCAAGTCAAGTCTAGTCAAGTAAAGTCAACGAGTCAGCACAGGCTGAGAAACGCTGGGGTACTTAGTGTCGTGTGGTCCGGAGGGACAGGTAGTGGTTGAGGGCCTCAAGTGAGTCTGACTGCAGGTAGCTCAGTCACTACAGTAGGTCGGTAGAGTAGGACCCAACAGGGGAAGAGGAGGACGGGGGTTAGGGAGGGTCGTAGTCTCAGAAAAGGTTACTCAGTTGAGAAGCGTACTCCACCGGTTTCATGACCTCAGAGTCGAGGTCGTAGTAAGGAAGGTTTCTTTAGGGTCCCAACTAGAGGAAGTCTTACCTGACCAACCTAGAGGAATGTCAGGTTCCCTGAGAGTTGTCAGAAGAGGTTGTGGTGTCAAGTTTCCGTAGTTAAGAAGTCGTGAGTCGGAAGAAGTGTCAGGTTGAGAGTGTAGGTATGTACTGGTGACCTTTTTGGTAGCGGAACTGATCTGCCTGGAATCAGTCGTTTCATTACAGAGACGAAAACTTATATGATAGATCCAACCAGTATTGAAAAGAAGGTTCCTTATTCGCAGAAAATTAAAGGACCGACGTCAGTGGTAGACGTCACTAAAACCTCGGGGTTTTTTATTTCAGACTGTGACAAAGATGACAAAGGGGTAGATAAAGGGTACTTCACTACCCTGGTCTACGGTACTAGAAGCAAACTTACAACTCGAACTTCGGTTGACAAAACGAGAGGAGAAAGTGAAAGTAGTTCTCCGAAAAATCAAGGAGAAGTGAAAGACGGTATTCCCACCACAGTAGACGTATAGACTACAATAACTATAAAGAGGGGCGTTATAACTAAGGTCGAACACGAAGAAGATCGGGTCGCAAAGAGTACTACATGAGACGTATCTTCAATTTATTCGTCCCACTGGTATATGTCGGAACTGCCTGAGGAAAAGGATAAACCTTGGTCAGACAACAAGGTACAGGTCAAGATTGACAACGAAGGGCTGGACGTATGTCTAAAGAGTTCTGAGATGAAAACATTTTATGTTAAGTACTTTCAATGAGATTTATACAAAATTTTCTCTCTTTTCAGTTTTGTATATTTTAAGTAGCAAGGAAAAATTGACAATCTAAATTGATAGCATTTTAATGACACAACTTAACAGTATTTTCAAACATTCGTAAATGAGTTAAAAACATAAAGTAACCTCTGGTTTTTATCAATGTCGATGATAAAAGACAAACTTGGTAAATTATATATTAATTATACCAATAAAAGAATTCGTTCAGACGCCAACGGAAAATAATGATTTGTCCCAAACAAAACAGGTGCTTGAAAATTTGTAAATTTATATGAATTTTATCAAAGTTGAGATTTCTACTGGGAACACGATTCTCGAGTCAACCGAAGTCAGCACAGGTTAAGACACACCGGGATACCTGACATCGGGTTTTCGAGGGGACAGGTATCCTAAGAGGTTCGTTCTTGTGACCTCGCTCACCCAACGGTAAAGGAGGAGGTCCCCTAGAAGGGGTGTTCCCTAACCTGAGGGTAGAGAATACAAATGGACGGAACCTCAGAAATCGTGATCACGGTGGTCCTCTCCGATACTTGAAGTAGAAGATACGGTCAAACTCAAGAATTTGAATCGATATCACATTCAAGATGTGTACATCTTCTAAGTTTTTCTTTAGTCGTTTCTGTTTGCGATAGATATTTACTCTGAGTATTTATTAATTTATACAGATCATACTTTCACTTCTTCGTGATTTCTCGGAGAACTACTTTCACTTTCTCCTGTCACTTTTTTAATCGAACTTCGAGTTGTAAGTCTTTTGATTCTAGTACCGTAGACCAGGGTAGTCAAGTCAAGTCAAGTCAAGTCAGTGAGTCAGTACAGACTGAGAAACGCTGGGGTACTTAGCGTCGTACGGTCCGGAGGAACTGGTAGTGGTTGAGGGTCTCAAGTGATTCTGAGTACAGGTAGCTCACCCACTACGGTAGGTCGGTAGGGTAGGAGACAGTAGGGGAAAAGGAGGACGGGGGTTAGGGAGGGTCGTAGTCTCAGAAAAGGTTACTCAGTTGAGAAGCGTACTCCACCGGTTTCATGACCTCAAAGTCGAAATCGTAGTAAGGAAGGTTTCTTGTGGGTCCCGGTTGTTATATTCACCGATACCCTCACTCTACACTCTGTAAAAGTATCTTGATTTCCCTTAGATCCGTTTTTTTTGTTACAACGAGAGAATCCTTTTTATCGTACCACACTATTACTATTATAGGATTATTTTAAATACACCGGTTAGAGAGATTTCTTAAGTCTCTTTTAAAGATAACAAGAAAAGTAGAAAAGACAATTCTAAAGTTCCTCAAACTCTAAAGGTAATCCATTCGTTACTTTTGATTTTAATCCGAATAAACCTTTTACCTCTTTAACACTATGCAAATACAGTTCACTAAACAAGTCGTTACGTTTTGTCTAGTCACTCTCGATCTTGATTTTATACGAAATATTAAAAGGACGAAAAATGAAAAGTAATACATAGAGAATGATCAAGAAAAAAGAGTATCCGATTTTACAACGTTTGTTTACTCTAATAAAAATTTCTTAAACAATACATCGTACGAACCTTTCAATTTTGTATATTTTTCCAGTTCCTTTATTCGGGAGAAAAATATGGTAAATTTTTAGTCCCTATCTCTATCCAAAATTAAATATCAGTTTCATAGAGTTCCTGGTGTGTGTTAGACGTTACGTTATGTGTATCGTCTAACAATTAGTCACGAACGTGTTTTTCAAGTATGTACTTTGCCCAATCAGTACTTTTTTATACTGTAAATGTATTTTATTTTATTCAAAAGTACAAGTTTTAATGAGGGAGTAAACAAATACACATTATGCATTGTCCGTTATTTAATCAATGAGACTTGTGTTCCGGGTAAAGTACGAGAGTTACTCGAATATCAGTACAGTCTCTTTGTGTGTTATTTTTCAGTTAAATAAGCATCTGATATTTCAGGACACTGGATCCATTCGGGCGTGAGAGACCACCTTACAGGTATCCTAGGACCTCCTTCGTTTCAGACCACCCAAAATCCGAAAGGTCTTTCTCCATTCTCTTACAGGTAGGGTCTTTTCTCGTGATCCCCGTTATTGAGTGACACGTCCCTTGTCTTTCAAGCTCTTTATAAATACGGAGCACCTGTGTGTGTGTAACTTATAGAAACGTAAAATTAATTGATTTCGTAGAACTTCTTGTAAAACTCTCAAAATGATGTCCGTGTCAAACACCCTCTAAACTATACGACTGTACGGTGGTAGTAGGTACAGAAGAAGACCACCTGTAGGGGTCCACGGTTTCGGACCTTCCTACCCTTCAATTGGTAACTCTCAGTGGAGACTTAGGGTCGTCGGACTTGAACGTACTCTAAAGACACTTGTCAGGATATTCTGGTGTAGGGTGATCAAGTCATCTGCGACGGTAGGCCGCACTGGGACCTCTGGAACCCATCGGAACGGACTCGTAAGCACACAGACAGCGATCGAGTCATTGACAGTTCCGCGTAACCATCGACGGTCTTGAAGGACCGGGTCCTCTTATCGAGACCGTCTTGAGAGAACTTATGTCAAGGGGACGTCGGAGGGACACGGGTGTGAGGACTTCTAAGATTCCGTACAGGGGGTGTGGGTGGGTCACGACCCCGAGACCCTCAAAAAGGACCCCAGGAACACCTTCAGGGTAAGGAGATCGTAACATCTTGTAAGAACGGGATTTAGAGACAGATGACACCAACGACAAATCAATGATTCAGTACGGTCTGAGAAAACGTTGGGGCACTTGACATCGGACGGTCCGAAGGTACAGGTATCCTAAAAAGTCCGTCCTTATTTCCTTATCCAACGGTAAAGGAAGAGGTCCCCTGGAAGGGTTGGGTCCTTCCTTACTTGAGTTCAGGGGACGAACCGTCCGTCTAAGAAATAACGACTCGGTGGGTCCTTCGGGTTTATCTAAAAAACAAAATAAAAAATCTAAAAAACTTAGAAATTTTAAAGAACCACAAGACACATTGTTTAACTGATCGATTAACAAGACAAAAGTCGACACTATGTGTGTGATTGGTTATTATCAGAGAAGGTATCCTTTCCGTTGGTAAGGTCCGTTTGCTACTTCTGTTGATTTCTCTTAAGATCTTCTGACTTTCATGACTCTGTGAACGTAATATTAGACGTACATCGATTTAAAGTCAAGACTTTCGTAATCTATTTCTAACGTTCTATTAAAGAAGTCTTAAAACCGGTTTTGACCACCGTAAAACAGAAGAGATCAGGACAGGTGACTGTTGTACTTCACTTTGATAAATTCTCCGTGGTTAAAACAATAAAATATTTTTCCTCTGAAATTTAGTGGTGCTCAGACTCATTACTTATTCGATAAGTTCTGTCAGTCGGTTCTAATAAAGATAAGTAAGAACTAATACTAATATAATATCTAACGTATTATTTATTTTGTATTTTAGTCTTTCACTTCGTATGTTCTGTCGTGTGTAGTGCAATATTAATGATACCATAGTACCTGCTTACTGTCCGTATGTTAAAAGACGACTTCTGTTTAGAGATATGTACTGAGTTCTATATTTATAGTTTGAGTCCAGATTTAATATAGACATCTAAGTGATAGACCCGAAGTCAGATAAAAGAAATCATTGAATGGGTATTAGTTTCTTTATATTTATTTTGTTCTGTGAGATCCGGAAGTCACCCTTCACTCCGATTTTTCTCGAGACCGTTTTACAGAGAGAGGTATCGACAGAGAAATGAAAGGTGGCTTCAGAGTTGTCTGCGAAACCGATGAAAGTTGTATGAAAGGACACCCGTGTAGTGGTTGACGTCGACGTTTCGGTCGAAGGGTCCAGCCCGTAGTGTAAACGAGATGACTCGTACTACACGAATTCTCTGATTGTGATAGTTTGACAACGACAACAGAGTATAGATCCCTCAGATCCGAATGCCGTACGAACTATCCCTTTTTATGTGACTACCTTTATGTAGCCACAAAGACCCCCCTTTCGTTCCTGAGTTACCCTCCCCCTAAAAATTTTTACCTTTTGTAAGATTAGAGGTAAGCAACTACAAAGACTGTCAAACTTTGTTACTCTCATCTGACGTCTTAACCATACGAGACCCTCTAAGAAATCCTGAACCCATCTTGACCAACCCAGAACGAATGACTAACTATTCTTAATAAGATAGTGTGACGTGAATGCTCCAAAATTGTTAAGATAATAAATAGGAGAAAGTTGTCATTGAGGTGGAGTACATGACATAACTATAGGTATGTCATATCTTACTAAACTTAATTATTTTTTTCCTCCGTAAAAGGTCCACTATACTTGACCGTATCAGATCACTCAGTGGACTTTGAAAGTTAAGCACTTTATTACAATCATCGGGTTCTACAAAGATCTACTTCTCTTTTTGTCTAACCGTTTGATTATTATTCACACATATATTTATGATTCCCTTTTCACCCCAACTCTCACTGGATGGTGAAGTCATGTCTCGCCTTCAAACTTAGTGGTGTAATATCTGTTCAGTTACAAGTTTCTACTCTTGCAAATCAACTTAAGTCGAAGGAAATCAACTTATTCTATTCTGTGTCTCCTTATCGTCCATTCTTTTGTCTAAGGTTTCGTAGGTGTTCGGGGTCATTTATCGACATTATCGTACAACTTTCTGTAGTATGATGACTAACAACCATACTATCACGTCAAAGTTATGTTAATCAATTTTACACTTTTTACAGTGAACGAAACAGGGGTACTACAATTCTACAGAGAAACGGTAAAAGAGTACTTAATGTCATTTACGGAGTAATTTGATATCTGAAAGGTCCTACAAAGTATATTTATTTAAAAATGACCTGAATCAGGTCCATAAAAATTAGTATTTATAAGTATCTTTGTATGAATAAAACAGACGGTGAATTAATTAGTACAAACTAAATTCTACTTTTACGTGTACTTATTTGGTTTTTATAGAGGAGATTCAGAAAGTATAAATCACAATACGAAGTTGATCTAAAATTATGTGGGAATTCAAAAGAGATTATTCCCCAAATAGAATATCGTCTGGGTGGACAAACAGTGTATAATAGTAAAATAAAAGGACTAACTCTACTTTACGATAAGTGTTCTAAGTTAAAGATTTTATCGGAAAACCGCTATCCAACCTCGGAAAACGTTTTCCAACCTTGTAAAAATATAGAATAGAACACGGGTAACGTGATACACAATAATGTGACATATGCGTTAAATACATACGTAAACAATCCACCTGAGGTCCTTTTCCTTCTTTTTTTCTTTCGAAGTTTACTCGCTAAAAGTCCAGGTATGAAAGGAACCTTTCGTTATACCCCTCCCTGTGGTCGGAGAAACACTCTAACGTAATACTAGATCACTGGGACTTTTATCCCAGTCTTCCTCCAGAGAGACGATTGACCTTTTGATTAGTTATATTAAGTTACATTCCTGACCACGTGGGTTTAGTGTATTGAAGAGAGGAAAAGACAAGGGGAGGTGATGGTTGGGACTGTCGGTTGGAGGAGGTGGAGTACCAATAGGGACGGTACCGAGTATATGAGTGTCAGGGTGTACATCCGTTTACGAGTGGTTTTTTAACATTCTTAGAATATAAAAAGCAATCGACATATCTTTAGTTCTTGAAAGTCAACTTACAGTAAAAGTATAAGTTGAACAAACCTGACTCTGAATAAACAACCTTTACTCTAAATTAGATGAATTTCGTCATTGAACCCTTACGTCGAAGACAA
This sequence comes from Capra ibex, assembly GCA_006410555.1. Taxonomy (NCBI): domain Eukaryota; kingdom Metazoa; phylum Chordata; class Mammalia; order Artiodactyla; family Bovidae; genus Capra; species Capra ibex. The sequence goes on from SJYO01007722.1 coordinate 1,881,025, forward strand.
AGTTCCAGTCTATTTCCATATCTTAACACAAAAAGAAATTATCTAGTTGTAATAACGACTATGGTTTTAGGTCGATAAATCTAAACATCGTCTAATAGTCTCTTTGAAGAGATACCTGACCAAACGTAAACTAAGTCTAGTCCATGTCAACGACTCTTCCGCTCGTTTTGTTTCCCATTTTCCAGTGATCACTGATTAAAAGACTTTTGATCGTCGAACACATTCATTATCTTGTAAATAACGGAAAGCTACAACAGGGTCGTTACTCGCTCTTTTAGGTATTCTTAAGGGTCGGGATCGGAAATAATTCCGTATCGGGACCTAATCAAATTACACGTTAAATTTCAGTAACGGACGGTTATCAAACGAATGGAAAGGATTCATCCCGGTAAAAGGTAGAGGTGAGGGGGTTAGTTCAACAGTTTTTCTAATTTTTTTTTTTTTCTCCACAGGAAAAAAATTAGTAAACTCTCTCTTAGTAAAAGGTTAGATTCCATACGTAAATATAGAAAAATATATCATATTTAAGACCATTTTACTGGTTGAGGTACACTTCGAGATTAATAAGGGTATTTAAGTGGTCGCACCTTCTACTCCGGAAAAAGGAAACACGGGTAGACGAAGGACGGGTCCAACCGGTCAGGAAAACTAAGGTCTCGAACACTTTGTAAATGTATAGGGTCTTGATAAAATAAATTATGAAATTTCATATTAATGTTACGGTTTCATTAAAAATTCTGATTTTCACAAAAATTTGATCTAATTAAAATTTATAAATCTTTTCTCACTCAGAATTGTAATTGTGGTAGTCTATTCACCTATTCTTTCTTTTGATTGTCATAAACTACGATTCGTCACACATATAAAAGAGAGACTTAGGTGAGTCGTCGAAGTATTTCATCCGATGCAATAGTAGAAAAAGTCCTACTCGTTTGACATTAAGACCTTCGAAGTATTTGATCGGTCTCAGAGTCTTGATTCTCTTAATCAGTTAAAACGACATTGGGTTTACAGGGATTAAGAAAAATGTACTGAGATACGCCAGAAGGTCTTCATACAACACCCAGTCTTTTAGGAAGTCCGAAGACTATTACAGAAAATAATTTGGTCTAGAAAAGTTTGGAGACTTCGTACAAATTTTTACGGTCGTTTGAAAAAAATTCATAAATTTTGTTACGACTCAGGTTCGAGTATCTTTCATTTCTCGTTCAAAATATTTATCTCCCAAATATTTCCTTCAAATAAAAGAAACCTGTAAATGAGTTCTTTTACTTTTAGTTGCATACTTACGTCCATAGTTTACTTCGTCTTTTTGTTTGTTTGTTTTGACACGACTACGAAGAAACGACGATTAAAAGGACTATCTTCAATAAAAATTTGTTACAATTTTTAAATATTCAATATCAAGTTATAATAATTTTACTATAAAGTCTCAATCTATACACAAAACGGTTTTAGTACTTTTATTGTTACCCCAACCTTGGACCAAAATTATTACAACCATAGGAACAATGGCGTATATCAAGAACCATGTATCTTCCACGAAATACAGACCCCGACATACATTACCAGTTACTTTATGTATGGGGGTGGATTTTTCAGTAACATTCGGAAGTATGTAAACTTTCGACATTATGTCTCATAATTTTTTTTTACAGTCTTGACAAGGGGGAATCAAACTTGATTCCACGATTGTGTTTTCTGTAGTCTAGAGTTTGATTCTATTTAAAGATCATGTCTAAAAACTTTTCTTCACAAAATCTCGACCCACCTAACCTCCCCCCTAGGATAAACTTTGTTGAAATCGGATTGTTACCCGAGAAGAAATCTTTCTCGATCTATTTACTTAATTCACTCTGTCATACATATTGAATTTCACTTCTGTTACGACAGACGTAGAGAACCCCTACCAGAACTCTGGTAGTTACGTGTTCTGACGTGTGCTACCACGTTATGACGTGTTAACTTGTACTACCACACGAGTGAGTGGATCTCGGTCTGTAGGACCTTACATTTCAGTTCACCCGGAATCCTTCGTAGTGATGTTTGTTTCGGTCACCTCTTCTACCTTAAGGTCAACTCGATAAAGTTTAGGATTTTCTACTACGATACTTTCACGACGCGAACTATACGGTCGTATAAACCTTTTGAGTTGTCCCCCGTGTCCTGATTTTTCCCAGTTAAAAATAAGGTTAGGGTTTCTTTACGTAATAGTTTCTTACGAATTTGATGGTGTGTTAATGTGAGTAGAGTATGAGATCGTTTCGTTACGAGTTTTAAGAGGTTCGGTACGAAGTTGTCACGTACTTGGCACTTGAAGGTTTACAACTTCTACCTAAATCTTTTCCGTTTCCTTCGTCTCTAGTTTAACGGTTGTAGACAACCTAGTAGCTTTTTCGTTCTCTCAAGATCTTTTTGTAGATGAAGACGAAATAACTGATACGGTTTCGGAAACTGACACACCTAGTGTTATTTGACACCTTTTAAGACTTTCTATCTACCCTTGTGGTCTGGTGGACTGGACGGAGAACTCTTTAGACATACTTCTAGTTCTTCGTTGTCAATCTTGACCTGTACCTTGTTGTCTTACCAAGGTTTAACCCTTTCCTCATGTAGTTCCGATATATAACAGTGAGACGAATAATTTGAATATGTGTCTCATGTAGTACACTTTACGGCCCGACCTACTTCGTGATCGACCTTAGTTCTGACGGACCTCTTTATAGTTATTGGAGTCTATACGTCTACTGTGGTGTGAATGCCGTCTGTCGTTTCTTCTTGATTTCTCGGAAAACTACTTTCACTTTCTCCTCTCACTTTTTTAACCGAACTTTGAGTTTTAAGTCTTTTGATTCTAGTATTGTAGGTCAGCGTAGTAAAGTACCGTTTACCTACCTCTTTGTTACCTTTGACTGTCTGAAATAAAAGAACCCGAGGTTTTAGTGACGTCTACTACTGACGTCGGTACTTTAATTTTCTGTGAACGAGACACCTTCTCTTCAATACCGGTTGGATCTGTCGTAAAAATCTTTCGAAACGGTTGTTTCCAGGTAGACCAGTTTCGATACCAAAAAGGTCATCAGTCCATACCTACACTCTCAACCTGATATTTCTTTCGACTTACGGTTTCTTGACTACCAAAACTTGAAACCACAACCTCTTCTGAGGACTCTCAGGGAACCTGACGTTCCTCTAGGTTGGTCAGGTAGGATTTACTTTAGTCACGACTTATAAGTAACCTTCCTGACTACGACTTCGACTTTGAGGTTATGAAACGGTGGACTACGCTTCTTGACTGAGTAAACTTTTCTGGGACTTCGATCCTTTCTATCTTCCGTCTTCTTCTTCCCCTGCTGTCTCCTACTCTACCAACCTGCCGTAGTGGCTGAGTTACCTGTAATCAAACTCATTCGAGACCCTCAACCACTACCTGTTCTTTCGGACCGTACGACGTCAGGTACCCCAGTGTTTCTCAGCTATGCTTACTCGTTGACTTGACTTGACTTACGACAGACTGTAAATTTTTGACCTGTGGAACTCGTCATTGTTTCCTTCTAATTTGGGAGAACTGAGAGTTAGAACCACCTAGGTAATTTGTAATCTTATGACCGGGCTGATACAATAAATAAGCTTACGAGATAGTCTCTGGTGTAAATGGTTGTCGAGTTCGTTCTTTTTTCTCACAAAGAGAGTGAAGTAGGACCTCCCTTCGTCGAGTAGAGACGACAAGTTCCTACAGAACAGATAATTGTGACTCAAAAATTCCATGAAAACTCCTACCGAACGACGACGAAACAATCCGGTAGTCACCCCTCCCTCCACTTTGTTTCGTTTGTACTACCCTTAAGTCTAGTACTCTTCCAAAGACGATGTAGTCTCTTATGAATCATGACACCTATTGTAAAAGTAATCGAAATTTCAAACACATGTACAAGGACACCGACCTCCTTGTCACCCTCTGAGTTCTCCATCATTCTCGTATCGTTCTACAGTACTTCTATCTCTTCATCTATTTACGTTACGACTAAACTCCTTCTGTTCAGAAAGACCGAACAGATGTCTCCAACAGACACGTATTTAACACAAGGTCGATTGAAATTTTGTTAGATAAGATGACAACTACCCATAAACCTATCAAAGGTCGAAAACCGATTACGTCTGTTACGACGATACTCACAAACTCATATACAGGAGTCCATTTGTATACATGTGTAAAGACTACCCATATATTTTGATTCCTATCGAACCAGTGTCCTATGTCTATCAAAGATGAAATGATCTATATAAATAGTCGGTAAAACTATATGAGAAAACAGTACACATATAAATCTTTTTTAAAATGGGTGAAAAATAACGAAAGAAAAACAAAAATTGAAGGGTAAGTGAATATCCTCGTCACGTAACAGTCTCCTGAAGATTTCTAATAGAATCTCCCAGACATTTTGGACACCCTACTTGAACTTTAAGATATGTCCAGACCCTTTCTTTCACAGTTGTATCAAGTTATTCCTCACAGTCCTTTCTTAAAAAAGTACTAATTTGGTATGAATCGGGTTGAGTAGATTATTTTATCAATAGGACCATGTGTAAAATATAAATATGATTTGTAAATACATATATGTGTATAAAACAAATAAATGGTTTTACTCTAACGTAATGTCTGTGGTCAAAGAAAAAGTGAATTAAATGTAATAAAACACCTGTAGAGAGGTCAATTTGTGTATCTGTACAAAGTATAATATTTATAATTGAACTACGGGAACAAAATAATATTAAGTACCTTGGTAAGAAAATGACTACTCTCAAATCCAACAACGACTTAAAAACAGGAGTGGTACAACGATATTCATAAGAACGTGTATATAAGAGGATACATTTACACATACATGTATACACATAATATGCAAACACAATACCACGACAGTACAGACTGATAAACCGACATCGGACGGTCCTAGGAGACAGGTACCTTAAAACGTCCGTTCTTATGACCTCACCCAATGGTAAAAGAGGAGGTCTAGAAGAGTTAGGTCCCTAGTTTGGATGTAGAGAACAAGAAGACGTGACTGCCTGTCTAAGAAATGGTGACTCGGCGGTCTCTTCAAGGTGCGTGCACACACACAGACACACACATATGTATACACACTTCTTAAAATATTGTTGTCACATAAAACAACATTAACAACAATTACCGGTACATAATTTAAGGGTTTCAGTCCAACGAAATAGTTATAAACATAGTTACAAATACGGGAACCGAGTTTGTGTAACAAATTCATGAGATCAAGTCCTTCTAGTGAATCGGAGTATATAATACTTTTCTCATCTACTTTATCGAGAGTATTACTAGTGAAGAGTACGGGAAAGACTAAAAGAAGGTGTAAGGAGTGAAAATGTGACCATATATAAACTTTTGGAGAAACACTAACACGATTTGTCCTTAGAATATCGGTTTCACCGCACCAAAGGGAAGTGTAATCCTTGCGTCATTCACACCAGACCTTCGTTTAAATGAGAAAAATTTGCTAAAGACCCATTTTGTATATTATTGTCCGACGTAAACGAAGACTGAACGTAAACGAAGACTTGTCGATCAAGTCTGACCATGACTGATCTCTCAAGTACAACTTTAGTCGGGTGTACATGAGTGATTCTAATTTTTTTTGACGTCCGTTTTATAACGAAAATTTTTTAGACACAATGAGTTGGAAATCTGAAAAATTTAAATTAAACACAGTCCAAATGTTACCCGTATAGGGTATCTACAAAGATAAATACAGAAAGAAAGAGAATGATTATATTTTAAAACTATGCACTACTTCCTTTTTAACATTCTGTTCTACAAATCTTAAAAATTCATCGACAGACAACTTGACGTCTCGTTGTATACCCAGTAGACGAACGCAAGGAGGATATAGACGGATAAGGAGGTTGTCGTTGAAGGTGATTTAGAAGAAAACGAAGACAACCGACATCTCGTAACCAGAAGTAAGTCGAAGAACTTGTATGGTTGAGAAACCCAAGTTCCGGAACCGTATACGATAAAGGTGGGGACCTTTTGAGAGGAAGAAAGACAGAAGGATTTAAGAAAGGTAGACTAATTAGAGGAGGATAGAAAGTATAGAACTGAGTCTGTAATAAAGGTTCCTTCCGAAAGGATTCGGGGGATTTGACACGGTTGAAAGACAGTATGAGAAAGTTGCGTACAATTGGGTAAAGAAGTATTATGAATAGAGTCAAATATTATTATAGATAATAGACACACTAATAAACTAAATATCGATAGAAGAGTATTCGAATACTCTCCAAAGATAAAAAAGGAATAATTACATAGGGTCCTTAAATCATGTTACAGAAAGTATACCATTCTTAAGTTATTTATAAACGTCTTTTTTTATTTTATATAAGTATGAAAGGAACCCGAAAGGATCTAGGTAAAACTCTATTATACTAGAAGATTTACCTTACACGTTACCTCCCTAAACACATCAAGATACAGCCCTTTCCGAGAGAAATATTTTTTTTTAGTTAGTTATTTTATACAGATATAGTTCTATTTTATCCTTTTGTAACTATAGTCTTTCCGATGAGTGTACTCACTTTTTTCGATAAGTTTTAAATAAGTCAAGAGTCACTACAAGATCTACTCCTGATTCCCACTGTATATATCCCCAGGTGGTTGTAAAGTGACCTGAAGGACTGGAACTGTAACTGTTTCTCTTGAATGAACTTCCCAACCCTACGTTATTTTAGGATGTCGTCGATCTGTCTCTTTTAGAAAGATTTATGAACTCACATGAAAACATAAAGTCTGTAACCATCTTCGAACCGAAGGACCTCCTTTATTTACACCCACCTTGCGTGACTTGTTCTGTGTAACACCACAATCCTCAGATCGTCTTCGACATGGTGGACCTCCGTCGTCGGGTAAATTCTCAAAACTTAAAGTGTGTCTCCGGGATCTTTCGGTGATTTCTATAATTTCACTCTTCATATACCATTCTGAAGACAAAACGTTTCTAAAAACCGACGAAATACTCTCATTCGTTTGTAAGTAAGCTCCTTCGTACAACTCTCCATTTTCTACTACCATCTGTCCCTAGTACACCGGTGTCATTTATGTCTCTCTTTATCTATGTCAACTCCCCTTTTATAGTTACTACTTAGAATCTAAACATAGAACTCCTTTACTCATCTAATGCATTGACTGTGTTAAACGACGTTTCTTTCACTCAGTTCTTCTTTATTCTAATCCCTTTTTTTTAGTTCTCATCTAAGACTCGGTTTATGGATAATCTGTAGGTTGCCTTAGATACCTACACTCCGTGTCTACTTGCTGGATATGACCTCTATGTTTTCGTTCGTTGTGAGCGTACACTTGTAGTGAGTGTTACTACCACGTCTCCTCTGACCCTTCCCCAACGTTTACGTAACCGTCCCTCCCACTCTTTATACAGTGGCGTTTCTCCCTTGCCAGTACAAACCGTTTAATACCCCTCACTTTACATTCTACCTCTATCCTCTTTTTACGACAAAATAAAACCCAGAAACAGTCGAACCCGACGGTATTGTCTTATAGTATCTGACCCACTGACTCTGTTGTCTCTAAATACAAGAGTCTCAAGACCTTAGATCTTTAGGTCCTCAAGTCGTGATAAGTAACACTTTGAGGGTGAAGTCAGAAATCTACCAGTATAAAAGTGGTATCGGAGTACACCGACTCCTTAGTAAAGAGAGTGCAGAGAATATTCCTGTGACTAAAGCAAGTACTCCTGGGAAGGACGCACTTGATTAATGAAGGGGGTTTAGGGTGGAGGTTTATGGAATCGTGACTCCTAATTTCAAAGTTATATACCTAAAACTCTTTTGTTTAAGTTAGGTATCGTCTAGATTATTGTACCTATAGTACTCAGTAAAAGTTAACTTACCATCACGAACCTTCTTCTAACTAATTAATAAAAGTAACTTTACTCGACTTATAAGGTCCTGTCAGTGAAATGTCAATTCTAAAATTTAGAAAAGTGACACATACGATGTGAGTTCAACGTCATAAATAATCGTAAATTAAATTTTTTCACAGTGACTAATTTTTAGTATCGAGTGTATTTTTACGAGACCTCCCTTTTTTTACTGTTTTAAAGTGTTGGCACACGGACACAAGGACTTACCGTTATTAGTTAACCTCGAGCGACCGAATGGGAGAACGTACCAACGGAGACAAAGATCAAATGATGTCCGGGTCAGTGGAGTACAGGAAAGTGGGGTGGTGAATGAAGTACAGGGGAAGGGTAGACGCACCGACGTTCGTTGAATGCCTTCTTTGACACACGGAAGAAAGAATATGAGGTGTTACGGATTGGGTCTTACAGCATGTCCCATTCGTTGAGTTATTGTAAGATAATTTAGTTCAACTAAGTCCAATTATTTTAACTCATCGAAGTTTCTCTGGAACCATTTATGTATTTTTTCTTAAAAATTCCTTCGAAGCTCCTGTTCGACTGAAATGTTAAATCAGTTTTAAACTAGACCGGTAAAAATGAGAATATCTATCGAACGACATGTTACGTTTGAGACATAAAATAAATCAATGACAAAGTTAGACACTAGTACAGACTATACCAATTATAAAATTTTTATTAAAGAAAGAGAATTAAAGATTAAACATTTTCAAAAATAACCACATGTTGTATCAGTTACGTCAAAGGTTTCCAACACAGTTTAAAAACGAGGAAGAATAAGACCATTTGTTATCCTTGTTTATATCACTGAACTCTCTTACTCTATCTAAGATAGGACTCCTGGTCTTTCTGTATACCATGGTTGTACGTAGTCCCGTTCTTTCTCCAGAAAATACATCGGATAGGATCATTATATTAACTACCCGTCTTCTGTCTAAGGGTGACGGTTGGAGGATGGTGTATACAGGATTTAAACGAAGATGTGACACCTTTCTCATACATATAAATATAGAGAAAGTGTTCATGAGACTCTCGATTTTTAATTTTGTGTACTATGAAACACGATCGAATCTCGGGTCGTGATAAAATAAATTACGGATAGGACAGGAAGAAATTTAAAATAGTCAATCGGCAACTGTTGGAGAATATGTATTTGGTAGAACCTTACATTAGTCATTGAGAGTGTAATCACACTTAGTGTAACAATAAGAGAACTGTGGATGTCGTTATATAGAGTCACGAGTGACCTCACCTCGTCTTTTGACTCTGTAGTATTTCGTCTTTTCTACTCTACGGTCTTCCGAAGTTTGACGCCTTCTGGTCTCTCTCTCTCTACCTACCTGTTGTTTCCGTTTTCACTAATAAAGTTAAAAGACAGACCCAAACATGTGGGTATCTGATCTGATGGTGGTGGATTTCAGAGAGGAGGGATCATGACAAGTACTAATTAGACAAAGGAAGTATACCTTTTAGGTCTACATAAACAAAGGCAAGACCTAGTAGTCTAACATATTTACTTGTTTAGAGAATAAAGATATCTCTAAGGATACAGGATTCCACACTAGGTTCTTCAAAGACTTAGATACACACACACACACACACGTGTGTAGACAAGTACATTAAAGTGAAATTTACCATTTCACATCCACCCTGAAACTTTTGGATGAGTACAAGATGTCTATTACCAAACTTATGTTAAAAGAGGTGTACACGATAGTAACAAAAGTTAGGACTATCACTCTGACTGAATTTGTATTTTGTTTGGATGTTTAATTTTTTTTTACGGGTTTATTAAATAAAATTTTACTAGATTCTCGTATCTGACTGTTAAATATCCTCTTCCTGGGATTTCCTAATTATTGAAATAGTTGGTTGGAGTAATCATTTACCTTTTAAATGTAATTCGTAGTACTACGGGTTATCTAAATTTTCAGACTGTTATGGGTTATAACAATTTTACATCCTTTTTAGTATCAAATTATGACTCACCTTCACTTTTAAGAATGTTGTTTAAAACCTCTGAACTAAAAACGTTATAGACCATTTTGACTCATAAAAGTGGAGAAGTCAAGTCAAGTCAGTGAGTCAGTACAGACTGAGAAACGTTGGGGTACTTAGGGTCGTGCGGTCCGTAGGAACAGGTAGTAGTTGAAGGTCTCGAGTGAGTTTGATTGCAGGTAACTCAACCAGTACGGTAGGTCGGTAGAGTAGGAGACAGCAGGGGAAGAGGAGGACGGGGGTTAGGGAGGGTCGTAGTCTCAGAAAAGGTTACTCAGTTGAGAAACGTACTCCACCGGTTTCATTACCTCAAAGTCGAAATCGTAGTAAGGAAGGTTTCTTTAGGGTCCCGACTAGAGGGAGTCTTACCTGACGAACCTAGAAGAACGTCAGGTTCCCTGAGAGTTCTCAGAAGAGGTTGTAGTGTCAAGTTTTCGTAGTTAAGAAACCACGAGTCGGAAGAAGTGTCAGGTTGAGAGTGTAGGTATGTGGTGACCTTTTTGGTATCGAAACTGATCTGAGAATTCTGTGTTGTTAAAATGTGAAGTTATTTATGGGATCTCTATTAAAGTGAGTCTTAGTATCTGTTTCTTTGTTCGTTCTTACAAGTATCGTCGGAACAAATATTAACGTGTTTCAACCTTCGTTTAGCTAAAAGTAGTAGAACTTTTGACTAGTCATTATTACCATATAAGTGTATTGATCCACACAAAAGTCGGTACTTTTACTTATCTGAAATACAGTCTAATTAGAGAGTTTCTATTACAACTTACCATTTTATCTAACACTTCTAAAATTTTTGACGGTCCGGTACTGTGTACAAAAAGGATCTATATTTGTATATATCAGTTTTAAAGTTTTAGTATATTTCTTAATTATTTTGAAAAGATCTGTCAAATAAACGTTCCTTTCCCCTCATGTTTTACTTCAAGTTTAAATAATATTCTGAAATAATTTTAAAAAACTGAGTCTTAAAATCCTTAAAGATTATTCATTTAGATGTGACACAACCATTATAAATCAGAGATATTAAAAGAAGTACATATTTTATGATGTGTTATTTTCTTACAGTCTCACATAATAGACACGTCTGAATTACAAAGGTGTCGTACTCCGTGTTCGTAGACAATATTGTCATGGTGTAAGACAATTCTAATAGAGGAATCCTGTAATCCAAATAACGAAAGACTGTAATCCTGTAATAACTGCGGTGGTTAGATCCTGACAAAGAATAAGTCAAAAATTAAATAACGGAGTTATTAACAACCACTTACTGATTTCGTTGAAATAATATTATAATCTTTATTTCCAACGTTTTAATGTGTATTTTAATTATCATATGACTAGTTATAATGTCATTTCTCTAATATTTTGTACACAGAGATGTATTTCCAAAAGAGGAAAGAGGTCGAGGATAGAGTTAATATCCTACAGCAAAATAATGTTACTGAAAACGACTACCATACTCTCCTGCAGTGTTTTATGGTACATAGACCAAGTCAAGTCAAGTCAGCGAGTCAGCACGGGCTGAGAAACGCTGGGGTACTTAGCGTCGTGCGGTCCGGAGGGACAGGTAGTGGTTGACGGCCTCAAGTGGGTTTGAGTACGGGTAGCTCAGTGACTACGGTAGGTCGGTAGAGTAGGAGACAACAGGGGAAGAGGATGACGGTGGTTAGGGAGGGTCGTAGTCTCAGAAAAGGTTACTCAGTTGACAAGCGTACTCCACCGGTTTCATGACCTCGAAGTCGAAGTCGTAGTAAGGGAAGTTTCTTTAGGGTCCCAACTAGAGGAAGTCTTACCTGACCAACCTAGAGGAACGTCAGGTTCCCTGAGAGTTGTCAGAAGAGGTTGTGGTGTCAAGTTTTCGTAGTTAAGAAACCGCGAGTCGGAAGAAGTGTCAGGTTGAGAGTGTAGGTATGTACTGGTGTCCTTTTTGGTAGCGGAACTGATCTGCCTGGAATCAGCCGTTTCATTACAGGGACGAAAACTTATACGATAGATTCAACCAGTATTGAAAAGAAGGTTCCTCATTCGCAGAAAATTAAAGGACCGACTTCAGTGGTAGACGTCACTAAAACCTCGGGGGGTTTTATTTCAGACTGTGACAAAGGTGACAAAGGGGTAGATAAAGGGTATTTCACTACCCTGGTCTACGGTACTAGAAGTAAAAGACTTACAACTCGAAATTTGGTTGAAAAAGTGAGAGGTGAAAGTGAAAGTAGTTCTCCGAAATATCAAGGAGAAGTGAAAGACGGTATTCCCACCACAGTAGACGTATAGACTCCAATAACTATAAAGAGGGTCGTTAGAACTAAGGTCGAACACAAAGAAGGTCGGGTCGTAAGGAGTACTACATGAGACGTATCTTCAATTTATTCGTCCCACTGTTATATGTCGGAACTGCATGTGGAAAAGGATAAACCTTGGTCAGACAACAAGGTACAAGTCAAGATTGACAACGAAGGAATGGACGTATGTCTAAAGAGTTCTCTGTCCAATCCACCAGAGTATAAGGGTAGAGAAAGTCTTAAAAAGTGTCAAATAACACTAGGTGTGTCAGTTTCCGAAACCGTATCAGTTATTTCGTCTTTATCTACAAAAAGACCTTGAGAGATCGAAAAAGGTACTAGGTCGCCTACAACCGTTAAACTAGAGACCAAGGAGACGGAAAAGATTTTGGTCGAACTTGTAGTCCCTCCAGTGCCAAGTGCATAACGACTTCGGACCGAACCTCTTACAACTCGTAATGAAATGATCGTACACTCTACTCACGTTAACACACCATCAAACTCGTAAGAAACCGTAACGGAAAGAAACCTTAACCTTACTTTTGACTGAAAAGGTCAGGACACCGGTGACGACTCAAAAAGTTTAAACGACCGTATAACTCACGTCGTGAAAGTGTCGTAGTAGNGAAAGGAAAAGAGGAAACGAAATACGGAGAGAAATAAAGTGTCGATAAACATTCCGGAGGGGTCTGTCGGTAAAACGAAAAAACGGAAAGAAAAGGTACCCCTACCAGAACTAGGGACAGAGGACATGTTACAGGGCTTGGAGTCAGGTATCAAGTAGTCCGTGAGATAGATAGTCTAGATCCGGGAATTTAGATAAATAGTGAAGGTGACATATTAGTATTCCCTAAACTAAATCCAGTTTACTTACCAGATCGCCAAAAGGGATGAAAGAAGTTAAATTCAGACTTAAACCACTATTCCTCAAGTACTAGACTCGGTGTCAGTCGAGGACCAGAACAAAAACAACTGACATATGTCGAAGAGGTAGAAACCGAAGTCTCTTATATTAGTTAGGCTAAAGCCACAACTGGTCGACCACTACAGGTACACATCTCAGAAGAGAACACAACAACCTTCTCCCACAAACATAGACCATATGTATATGTTTACTTAATACGTTACATAAAGTATCAGTACTGACCTTTACTTATTCGTTTGTAAAATTGACTTAAAATATAACAAAAAAAAAAGAGACTTGTTCCGTTATAAAATCCTCATCATTTTTTAACTCCTTAGAAAAGTTAGTAAGTAAGAATTTAAAAAAAAAGAAGAAATGACTTCATATTAACTAAATATTACGACACAATCATTTTGTAACATTTTGTTGAACAATGTTCGTGAAGATCAATCTAAAGTTAAAAAATACTAGTCTATTTATAAAACAATACTAATGGACGGACGAGTCAGAGTCATCACACGTTGTGAAACACTGGGATACCTGAGAGCGAGTGACCCTAGGAAACAGGTATTCTAAAAGGGTCTTTCTTATGACCTCGCCCAACGGGTAAAGAGGAGGTCCTCTCGAAGAACTAGATCCCTAGCTTCGACGTAGAGAACGTAAAAACAATACCAATTGGTCCTCGATCAAAACTTAAAAATTTACTTTTCTTTTTCTAACTGGTAATAATGATTTGGAATTTTTGTTGTGGTAATTCTTTTATTTTTGATTTTGTCAAGAGTACATTTATAAACTACATAACTACATGTATATAACTCGTAAATTTGACCAATTCTCTCAGAAAGGTGTCAGACCTCCTGTGAGTGGTGGTGAGGGGTGTTGGGTCGCACGTAACAATGGTAACTGAAACTATCGAGGTTCTATAAGATTATTCCGAGTTCGTAAATCTTGATTTGTACTTAGTCGTTGTAAAGACCTATTGGGTCCTCACTTACTTGTTGTAGGGGTTTCTAAGACCGTATTTTATTAGAAACATTCGTATGTGTTAATTTTTTTAATCTAAATTTTTGTAATAAAACAAAGGACCTTTGATTAGACTCTGACCTTTGTACTGATAGTTTATCATCTTATAAAAGAAGATCATTTTGTAATTCTCTTTCTAGTTATACATTTATCTAATTAGATTTCTAGGTGTTTATATCTACCTCCCATCGTCTTGTGGAGAATGGTCTGCCACCATATAGGAGAGACTTAGGAATACTAAGTTTCCTCGTCCAAATATTTAGTGATCGGGTCTCCTAGACAAAGACTATTACCACCCTTTCGTAAATAATCTGATCGTAAATAAACAAGAGGGTGTTTGTTATTAATATTTGAAACCTGTTTTATATCTTTGTTGAGAAACTTCCATAGTTTTAGACCGTCTTTGACATAAGACAAATTGGGAATTTTCCTCTTTTGCCGTTACTTACTATACATCCAACTTTCCCGTAAAGTGTTGTGTCTATTTACTTAGTCGGTCTTGAATTTGTCTTTCGGTGTCAAAATAACCGGTATCTTCATTGTCCTCTATAAACGTTGACGTTTTCGTCAATCTTTAATTTCTTCCCAGTAGACCTATGTTACCTCAATGTCTCTTTTCTCGAGGTTTTACATTCATATCCAAAAGAAGATTAGGTACAGAAGTTGACATATAATACGTGTCTACCCGTTCTTAGGTTTTCAGGTTCCCTTGATTGGTCTAAAAAGTCGTTTACGAATGGTGTCTCCTTTGTTTCCGAGTTAGATAATGAATACTCCATTACATGTAGATAAAAGATTGTAAACATATTAACCAAGGATCTCAACTCTTCTTTGTCTTACTACATTTTTTTACATAAAATTGTTTATATCCGGTTTTACAAAGTGTAAACCATTTTTATGGTAGGGTTCTTCGTTTCATAGATCTGTTCGGTATTTCTTCTGGGGTGGAAGTGTGTGACATCAGTTTAACGATTTTTATTTTCGACTTCTTTATTCAGAATTCTCTTCAGTTTTTCTTTCCTTTTTACTTTATTTCCCTTTGTATAGTCTTAATAGTGACTGAAGATTGGTCTTTATTATCTTTCGTATTCTTTTACATTCACCGTATAAATTTTACGTCTTTTTTATCTTGGATAGTCGTATCCTAAAAATGGGACTTTTTTTTTGGAAGTTTTTTAATTACACTTTATTCCTTAAAAGTCATAAGTGTACTTTCGACTCCTTTTAACAGTGGTCGTATCTATAGACTGTTTTTGTTTACGATTTCTACAAGAAGTCCATCTTATTTTACTATGGTCTTCTTTTTGGCCTAAATAATCTTTTTTTCTAGTGTTCTTTATTATTATTTATAAGAAAATGATTAAAAGAAAAAAATTATATTTAAATAAATAAAATTAACCTCCAATTAATGAAATGTTATAACATAACCAAAACGGTATATAGTTGTACTTAGAGGGTGTCCATATGTGCACAAGGGGTAGGACTTGGGGGGAAGGAGGAGGGAGGGGTATGGTAGGGAGACCCAGTAGGGTCACGTGGTCGGGGTTCGTAGGTCATAGTACGTAGCTTGGACCTGACCGTTAAGCAAAGTATATACTATAATATGTACAAAGTTACAGTAAGAGGGTTTAGTAGGGTGGGAGATGGAGAGGGTGTCTCAGGTTTTCTGACAAGATATGTAGACACAGAGAAAACGACAGAGCGTATGTCCCAATAGTAATGGTAGAAAGATTTAAGGTATATCTTTGATTAAAAGAAAAATTTGAGTTGACGGATATATTTCGTTTGGATTGTTTCATATACCTCATATATTGCATCTCTTTATCTCATTTACTGTTATCGTTGTATTTTTACCTTCCGACACTTTCCCTTTATATCAAGGCGACAGAACAAAGAATATAGTTTGTAAACTATAATATTATAATAATTTTATGTTAAAACACTATTCAACATTAAGTCTCACGTTAAGTATCTTTTCAGTGGTTTTTATTATGTTTCTCTATGTGAATCTTTCCATTATGAGTTGATTTACGGGTTTCTTTTATGAGTTGATTAGGTTTCTTCTTTCTTGTTCCCCTTTTACTTATTACCTGTTTACGTTTCTTGTAAATGTTTTATTAATGAAATTAAACAAAAAGATTTTGTCACGTCTAAAAATAAATTATAGAAAATTTATAAATAAATAAACCGACACGACCTAGAACTGACACCGTACTTCCTAGGTTAAGGAACTGGTCCCTAACTTGGGTCCGGGGAACGTAACTTCTGTGTCAGAATCGGTGACCGGGTGTTCCTATTTTCTCTGTGAATTTTAAATTCCTATGGTGGTTTATTTAATTCTACTATATGTTTTTAAATGGTATTTTTGTTATTTGAACATTTTCTACTTAACGGTTATAAATATAGTCTATTACTCTACTTATTTAGTTTATATTAGTGTTTACCAGTAAAAGATTAATTATTGAATCAGAGGTTATTCTGTATTGTGAGGATTCACATGTATGTGGATTAGTGGTAAAAAGTTTCATGTATTTTGTTTTTAAATTTTCTTGATTTCTTTTTGACTCGTGACTTCTTAACTACGAAAACTTGACACCACAACCTCTTCTGAGAACTGTCAGTCAACCTGACGTTCCTCTAGGTTGGTCAGGTAAGATTTCCTCTAGTCAGGACCTACAAGAAACCTTCCTGACTACGATTTCGACTTTGAGGTCATGAAACCGGTGGAGTACGCTTCTCCACTGAGTAACCTTTTCTGAGACTAAGACCCTCCCTAACTGCCGTCCTCCTCTTCCCCTACTGTCTCCTACTCTACCAACCTACCGTAGTGACTGAGTTACCTACACTCAAACCGACTTGAGACCCTCTATGACTACCTGTCCCTCCGGCCCGCACGACGTTAAGTACCCCAGCGTTTCTCAGCCTGTGCTGACTCGCTGACTTGACTTGACTTTCTTTTTGTCTTTTTAGGTGTTACTGTGTCTAAAATTAAAGATAGTGAGTCAATAATAATCTTTTTTGTCTGTTTTTTATTCATTTATCTTATAAACTTATTTTATGATTAGTTTATCTTAATTGACTACAAAGATCTAAATATAATTTTTCTTTTTACTTGATACATCCTTACAAATACCGTCGTAATCGGTATTAATAGGTTTGGACTTTTATTCGGTTTTGCGATAATTCCTTTATTATCCCTTAACCTCCTTTATACCTTGTGAGTTATTACGATTCTACGGGAAAAGAGGGGTTTAATAGATACTTAAGTTATGGTAGAGTTAGTAATCCGGTAAAAGAAAGGACAATTCTTTTACTGTTAAACTAAGTCAAAATGTACCTTTACGTTTTCTTGGATTTATCGACTTCATTAAAACTTTTTCCTGTTTCTTTACCCACTTAATATATCCCAAATCTCCAGAAGGGTCTGTCGTGATCATCATTTCTTAGACGGACGGTTACGTCCTCTACGTTCTCTACTCCCAAGGTAGAGACTCAGTCCTTCTAGGGGACCTCATCCTTTACCATGTGGTGGGATCATAAGAACGAACTTTTTAAGGTACCCATCTCTTCGGACCGTCGGATGTCAGGTACCCCGGAGTTTCTCAGACTATCCTGACTCGCTGACTCGTGTGTCTATGACAAATCTCCGAATTTCAATGTTATTTGGTCTGACACACCATAACCGGTGGCCTTTCTGTTTCTTTAGTTACCTTGCACCGTGTCTCAGATCTCCGTCTAGGTGTATGCACACCAGTCAACTGAAAGTGGGGTTTATTAAATTAACGCTTTTTTACGAGAAAAGTTGTATACCACAATCTTTGGGACTTACAGAGACACATTTTGTTCTTGGTGTTCAGAACAGAGTACGGAGTGATTTTTTAATTAAATCCATCTTTCGGGTCTTTATTTTGGTGTGTGGATACCGGTCAATTAGGTACCGTTTCCTTCGTTCTTATGTGTTACCTCTTTCTTGTCGGAGAAGTTATTCACCAACACCCTTTGACCTGTCGAGGTACATTTTCTTACTTTAATCTTGTGAGGGATTGTGTTATTTGTGTTTATTTAAGTTTTACCTAATTTCCGGATTTACATTCCAGTTGGTGGTATTTTGAGTCTCCTTTTGTATTCTTTTTGTGACACTGTATTCAGTCTCGTTCTAGAAAAAACTGGGTACAGACTTTCATTATTTTTTCTTTTTGTTTTTATTTGTTCACCCTGTATTGCTTTGAACTTTCGAAAACGTGTCGTTCCCTTTGGTATTTGTTCTACTCTTCCGTTGGGAGTTTTACCCTCTTTTATAAACGTATGTTATTGAGAATTTCAGAAGGGGTGGGGGCTTTCCAGGTGAAAAATTTTTAATAATAATATTAACCCCCGATTAACGAAATGTGATAACGTCACCAAAAACGGTACGACGACGACGACGATTCAGCCCAGTCAACACAGGCTGAGACACGTTGGGGCATCTGTCGTCGGGTAGTCCGAGGCGGCAGGTACCCTAAAAGGTCCAAAAACGGCATGTAACTGTACTTAGTCGGAACTACGTCCGCAAGTCGACTAGGGTGATCCTGAGGCGAGAGAGGGACGAAGAGGGGTGGAGAACGAAGTAGAAGACCGGACTCTGTCAAGAGGGGACCTCCCGCGTTCTACCTCATCCGTCGAGGTCGGAGTGAGGGGACCCATCCAGGTGAAAATTTGTAAACTACAAACATGGAAATTCTCTTTTCTTATCTCTCTGTTAAGGGAGAAAAGTTTATCTTAAAGTTAGGGACTTTGGTGACCTTATCACAAAACTCTCGTCACCTTTACGGTCCTCCACTCCCGACCCTTACCGTGACACACCAGGAAAGTCTGAAGAGGGAACGAACAGATTGTTCTAAAGAGAACCCCACCGACCTCATTTACTTGACTTAACATGATGACTAGTAAATACTTTTAAGTAGAATGATACATATCATAAACAATAGAAGTCTGCATGTTATTTATGGATTTCAGTTCAACTCTCAGACATCAAATGTTTACATCTTTCATTTCATTGTTAATACACTAAATGAAGTGGTTACTTTCTTGATCCAAACATGAAATTACAATTGTGATAAAAATTGACATGTTGGATTTGCCCACGTTAAAACGTTCCGTGGGTAGAAAGTCTTTAAATCTTCGAAATTAATAGATCCGTAACGGATCATCTCTTTAAGTTGTTCAGTTAATATAAATCTTTAAGAAGAGTCCGTAGAGTTAAGTCATTATTTTGAAAATTTCTAGACGGTGGGTTTAGATTTTTATAAAAAGGTACTAAACTTTTATTTACAAGTTATAAAATATTACATTGCGATATATTTAATTGTGTACAAGATTTAACCAAATTAATCATCAGGAGGAAATATTTCTTCATTAAGACAGTGAATTGATAAAGAGTAACTAGGTAAGTAGGTAACTTTTACCTGAAGGGACCTAAACTCTAGAAAATCGTTTTAATCTTGTGGTTGTATCTTGAGGTGTTTATGAACTGAGAATACCCACCTCAGTACACGGGAATTTTTTCTTTGGGTTTATAGAGTCTCAAACTGGAATAAACTTTCCTCCTAACAACATTTACACCAATCAGTTCTACTACAGTATGAATCATCCTATATAGGGGTTAGGTTATACCGACCACAGGGATATTCTTCTGTCGGTGTACTTCTGTTTCTGTGTGTCCTCTTGTGGTGTATTACTACTTCCGTCTCTGACAGCACTACCTCGACTCTCGGGTCGTTGTGATTTCTAGGGTTTCCTAATGAAAAGGTGAAACGTTAACAAAACAAAAAAATATTTCAACATTGATGACTAATATAATTTTGAACTTTTCAAGAAGGATACAAAAAAAGAGGATCGTATGATTAATGATCGAGATTATGTTCTAAAGAAAACGGAAAATTTTCCAAAACCT
Source organism: Capra ibex (assembly GCA_006410555.1). Classification (NCBI taxonomy): domain Eukaryota; kingdom Metazoa; phylum Chordata; class Mammalia; order Artiodactyla; family Bovidae; genus Capra; species Capra ibex. The sequence continues at coordinate 1,901,128 of SJYO01007722.1, forward strand.
TCTCGAATGGACTTCTTTCGGTTGAGATCAAATGAAAAAAGTCATTCGTAAATTCACAAAACCATTCCTCTAATGTCCCCAGCTTATCTAAAAAGTTTTGAATTAAAATTAGTAGATAGAAACGTATAAAAATAACGACTCTTTTAAGTAGCCAATTGTAAAAGAATCGGGACGTCAGAACACTACTATACTTGAAGACTGGTAACTTACCTCAGTCGATAAACCGTTTAGACGAATCCTAGACAAAAGTGTTGCACCTTGAATAAAGTGTGGTGGAAAGAGTAAGTCCAAACGTGACTTCGAAGGGATGGGAACCCGTACTCATTGTCACAATACTGTGACCGAAGTTATTCGTTGAAAAATACCACAAATTAGTACACGTTTACACAATTTTAACCATCAAAAATCGCTTGTCAATACCTTGTATAATGGCATTCCGTAAACAAGTACCGTACTGTTACTAACCGGGAACCGGTGAATTTACAAAATAAATTATTACACCCTTAAAGTCACACAAAAGGAAAGTAATAAAAATTGAACTTTTGTCTTTGCCTTTCGGGGAAGAAAATTCAATTTTGAAATGACGGATGTCAGACAGTTTTCGTTATATTCGTAGACCTAAAACCTCTCCCCGAAAACGTTCTACAATTAAATTATCTGACCGTATAAAGTACGTACGAAAAACATAAAACATACGAACTTCGATAGATGTCACTGGTGGGTCCTTACTATCTGAATAAAAGCTCTAACACGTGGTTTCTCGTTTTTTGAAACAAGTTTATCATTATGTTTACGACCTAAGTCAAATTAAAGTAATGTGAATTGTGTCACGAACTTTACGGTCTATCAGTAGGTACATATGATTTCTTGCCCTATATTGAAGAATTCTATTTTGAAACGATAAGGTGTTTGACGTGATTAAAAATGAAGGGAGAAAGGTCTGACAGAGTGTCTTGCCAAAAGATACTTTATATTCTACAGGTCGTCTATGACATATTTCACTTAAAAGTTTATTAACGACTTTCATTAGAACACAAAGGTTTTTCATCTTAAAAACTAGTTTTACTTTATGACATTATAAGACGAACTAAAGATATCCCTGTCTCGTGACATATAAAATTGCAAATGACTAGACTTTCTTTTTTTTATAAGATATAAAAGTTTCTCGTGTCGAATCATGACAATAAATCATAGACTTTACTTAGAAAGTCGGTCTGAAGTCTCTGAAAAGTACTCTAAATCGAGAATTCAAATCTGAATCAAAGGAGAGATAATTTTTATTACTAATTCATATTCTTTGGTTTGAATTCGAAATTATACGTGTAATCTGAACGAATCAAAGTTTAAAACTTTCCAGACAATTTTAGACAAAAGTCACATGTCAAATATGTATCGTACAAACAAAACCACCAGACGTTTAAGTAAATGTCTTGATTCGATAACTAGGTTTCACTTGTCTACCCTTTCTTCTGGAAATACAACCCCGATAAACCGAGATTCTACCCCTGTGAATCGCCAGAACTAGGTTAATTCATACGTAGATCCTCTCCTTCTACTATTCTCCCTTCGGTTTACGTAGGTTTCGAGATGTACGTCTAGTCGATAACCATCTGAACCATCTATGGTGTAAGAACTGTTGACGGGTAATTCCGGGTCAGACGTTCTATCAGAGACATCTGTCGACGACGTCCCTTCTATCTCCTGAGAGAATCTGTGTAGGTATCCATCGATGGGTCTCGAAGGTAGAAGTTTACCTTTCGTCCCCGATTGAGACGATTCACATTTTACGTTTTAGATTTATAATATTAGTTGAGTAATATACGTAGGACTCCTTAATAAATTTATAAACGCAGCAATAACAACAAGTCAGTGATTAAACACAGGTCGAGAAACACTGGGGTACCCGACGTCATGTGGTCCGAAGGGACAGGAAGTGATAAAGGTTCTCAAACGAGTTTAAGTACAGATAACCCAACCACTACGATAGTAGAGAAGGAGACGGTGTGAGAAGAGAAAAACAGAAGTTGGAAAGGGTCGTAGTCCTAGAAAAACTTATTCAGTCGAAAAGTACAGTCCACCGGTTTCATAACCTCAAAGTCGAAGTCGTACTTATAAGGTTACTTATAAGTCCTAACTAAAGGAAATCCTAACTGACCAAGTTGAACGTCAAGTTCCCTGAGAGTTCTCAGAAGAGTTCGTGGTGTTAAGTTTTTGTAGTTAAGAAGTTGTGAGTCGGATGAAATACCAGGTTGAGAGTGTAGGTATGTACTGACGATCTTTTTGGCATCGAAATGGACACACCTGAAAACAGTTGTTCCACTTCAGAGACGAAAAATTATACGACAGATCCAAACAGTATCGAAAGGAATGTTCCTCGTTCGTAGAAAATTAAAATACCGACGTCAGTAACAAACGTCTGTAAATTCGGGAACTTTTCAAAATTAATCTGAAAATTTCACTAAGAAGATAACTACGAAATTATCTTTCTAAAATTTATAATACCTTTTACGATAAGTTTACTCTGGTTTAAGAATCCGATTTCATGTCCATAAAAACGTTTTATGTAATAGAACAAACTATTTAATAAAAATAATATTTTATTATACGTGATTAAATCTTTTAAATTTCATATAAAATTTTTCCGTATTCCTTCTTTTATTTTTTTAGTGAATATTAGAATAGGTGTCTAACTTATCACCATTGTAAAGTCATACGGTATTTTAAGTTTTACACATATTATACGGAAAGTACTATATGATCTTACAATATATACATCTCCGTATATATACGGAGATGAGTACATATATTTACATATACATTTATACGGAGAAACGTTATCCTGACTACTTAAAAATAACGTTTGATACACAAAGGTAAAAATCTTTAGGGATCAAGGATTAAAGAACGATGTAACTAGTATTCTCGTCGTGAATAAACTAATCCTCAAACCACAAACCACAAAGTAATAACCCGAAGGGACCACCGAGTCCGTCATTTCTTAGACGGACGTTACGTCCTCTGGGGTCAAACTAGGGATCCAACCCTCCTAGGGGACCTCCTCCCGTACCGTTGGGTGAGGTCATAAGAACGGACCTCTTAGGGTACCTGTCTTTTCAGACTGTCCGATATCAGGTACCCCAGAGTTTCTCAAAGGTAATGATTCCCGTTCGACACTCAAGATTACGAGGGTTTCTTCTCCTTTACCAAGAAAATCTCTCCTCCTCTTTGATATTCCGGGTGGAGAAGACTTGAACTTTCACTTTCACTTCAGTGAGTCAGCACAGGTTGAGAAACTCTGGGGTACCTGACATCGGGTGGGCCGAGGAGACGGGTACCCTAAGAGGTCCGTTCTTATGACCTCACCCAACGGTAAAGGAAGAGGTCCCCTAGAAGGGCTGGGTCCCTAACTTGGGTCCGGAGGACGTAACACCCGTCTGCGAAATTGGAGACTCGTTGGTCCCTTCGGGACTTGAACTCATCATGTCTTTCTTCTTTACATCTCCGTTCTCCTTAATCAACTCACGATCGTGAAATAAGGGTGGGGTGGAACCTGTTTGGAACTTTCTCACTCTACCCTACTCCAGTAGTCTTGATCACAGGTGAAGGAATCCGTTTACATCCTTTCGTACGTTCGAAGATCTTCGGGTGCAGGTCAAACCATGGTACTGGTTGTTCCATTTACTAGTCATCGTATCGTAACTGTCACTCTCTACTCGGACAGTGTCCTGACGTCCGAAGGGTACCGGAAACTTTCCAATTGACCCCACGTCTTTAGAGTGACTCGAAGGATCTTCCCTACGTATTAAAATTCTAACCAACCCACATGGTCATCTTCGTTCCGCGTACCTGTTCCTCCAGTGTGACTAGTCCCTGTGACGTTGAGTTGTACTCATCAGTTCCGGCACTCGTACTTACCAACCATTGTTGGACTTTAGAGTTCTCTCGTCTACCCTGATCACAGAGGTACTACTTGTGGTCTCGTTATCGTCCTTCTTGACTCGACGTCTCTAATCATGTCTATCTTTCGGTATAACCCTTCTCCTCCAGAAAAAGGAGTTGTCAGTCTTTCAGTATAGTAAAAGGTAGATGGGTATACAGAGGATGTCTCTTAGTCAGATGCACCCCTACACTCCCTCTTCTCCCTTTATGGTTTTGGATTCGTAAACGGGGTTTCTATGATCTTGAAAACTTACCTGAGTTTCACCTTTTGGAGTGACGATAATCGCTCATTTAAATAGGACTATATAGATAGAGGTGATCGGGTCGTCGTGCTCTCACTCCTTTAACCTAGTGAACATCTCTTATTTTTTCGATTTAAATAAAAGGTAGACACCTCGTCTCAAAGTCATACGTCGAGACTATGTACATACACTTAGAAAGTTAGTAGACACACACATACAGTCTATTTTTGATTATCTTGGATAATATAAATCGAACATTTTACAGTGTCAGAAAGATACAGAAGATCAAAGTCCAGATATACTAGTATATAATTCACACGGTATGAATAAATTGATTAGGAGAAAATAATCTGTAAATATCCGAAACTAAAAAACAAAATATTTACACTTGTAAGATTTTAATTGTAAAAAGTTTTCGATTTAATCTACCACTATAAAGTGTTATAATTTCCTAATCTATGTATTTTCGACTAATTAATTTTATTACCAATTGTAAAATCGTAGTTTCATATCTAAGTATAAATAGATTCTAGAACAATAATATATCAGAAGGTTCAGGAATGGGTCCTTATAGAATGAACTTGTATAGAAGAGTCTTGAAATCTTTCATCAAAGTAACTTATCCTAAGTCTTATCTGTGCCTAATATCATTTGAAGTGGTTGGTATTCTTGTTCTTATTAAAACATGATTTTTATTTAAAATTGTTATCTCTCCTACCCTTTAACCTTTATTCTACAACCAGTAATAGTCTTCTTCCTTTCTTACCACCCTATAAATTTCCGTTTTCACCTTTTCAACAATAGTAAAGGTCACTCGTATCAATCTCGTTGAGAATCTAGTTCAAAGATTATCGATTTTACACCCTCCCTGACCTATTAAGTTTCTTTTGAATAAATATGTATGTATTAAAGATACGAAGTCAAACTTTCTCCTCTACAGAAGATGTATGAAAAAAGGAAACGGAAAAGAAAATGATGTAACGTCTAGTTGACAGAATTAAATGGGGTCTCTATCAGTCACCGGTGTACCCTTCGAAACGAAACTAAGTACGTGAAATTAAGAGTAATTTCGTTCACATTCAAACCAATACCGTGTAACGAAACTTTCGTCAACCCTACCACTCCCTGTTACTCTCTCACACATTTTCTTTGTTGACCAAGTATAAGACCCTTGTGACGGTCGCAAACTAAGTTTTGGTCTTGTTCACGACCGACAGTCGACTTAGACATGAATTTTATTTTCCTCCGAGTATTCTCGGATCTAATTGTCCTTCCTCCTTGCTAGACTACGACTTTGGAATCATGTTCATCGACTTTTACCACCCACGATAGAGACGTATAAAACACCGAAAATTATACTAACGTCTTCTGAATCGACTATTTTATCCTCTATCTTAAAGGGATTGGGTTCGCCGGATACTTTATAAAGTAACCATTATAAATACTTTTGACTCAAATACTTTTTGTTCTTCCGAGTGTTTATTTTAATAGTATTTTGTACATCTCGTTCAAGTCTTTACCGACGGTCGGGTACAGAGTATAATTGACTAACACATTTTTTAGTTACTTAACGTCCATAGGTCATTGATGTAAATTTTTTAAACGATATTGGAGTAATTAAGACTATAAACTCCTAATTCTACACTCGACCTGGGTCCAAGAGAATATATGAGAAGTTCTTCTTTAGTCAAACCATGTGGTTAATTAAAATAATATTCGTTCATATTTTCCCTTATTAATAAAGTGTGTTCTACTGTCATTTGATAAAAATTGTAAAATATATGGTCCATATACTTTAACTCTACTTTTAATGTTTAGTAATAGTACTTTTACCCGTGATTCTCGTATAGAACGATCTAATAAAACCGAACGATCCATGTATATAAACCTTTGTCATCTGTAATTAAATAAAATTTTATAAAAATAACTCTACATTGACTGTACATTATAATTAAAGTACTCACGTTGTATAAGTACTATACATACGTGACACTTTATTAGTGGTATCATTCAGATCAAACGTAGGTGGTGGTGTGTAATTGTAAGAAAGAGAGCACTATTCTTAAAAATTCTAGATGAGAAATTCGTTGAAGGTTCATATATTATATCATAATCATTGACGTCAGAGATCAGACATATAATATATGGACTTAGAAAAACAAACCAATGACCTTCAAACACACGAAACTGGTGAAAGTGGGTAAAGAAAATTTTATAGCACATGGAGTTTAAGAGATTAAATCTATTAGAGGGGTGGTTCAGAGTCGATGATTTCTAAATGTCACAGTAAATTTTCTATGGACGGAATGAACTAAAGTGTCTGGAAGTTATCATGTCGTCTCTCTTTGGTGAACCTCGGGAAATAATGGTTTCTTTCGTTACTCTTCTCAATGGGGATGAATAAGAAGTCCCAGTGTCAGTCACTAAGTGTATAAGTCACTAAGTTTGCTCGAACACCCACACACCCTTTGGGACGTGTTAAGTCGGTAGTGTTTCAACTGGTTGTACGTGCTAACGAAACATGATAAGACGAAATTTATTTATGTCTATTAATTTATTTGGAAACGTCGTCATCTTATTTCGTATTTAGGTTTGAAACAGGTCGGTTTCCGACGGAACCGGAGATCGGTCTTCGGTCTCCCGGTCCCGATTAAACGTATTTTAACTTGTCTAACGACGTCGACGGTAGGAATAATTATGACTCCGCATTAGTATTAGTCCTCTGTAAGGTACGTGTCGTCTCGGTGGAGGACACGGTGGGGTAACGAAACACCCTGCATATCTACGTCTATATACTAGGGTGAAATTTCTCTTTTCGATAAAGATTGTTTTGTTTCCCTTTATTTTGAAAAGAAGTTAAACGAATTTTTTTTTTAAGGGTCGAGAAAGAGACTCATTTGAATGGTTCTAAAACCAGGAAACTGAATAGTTACATTTTGTACTGTCTATAAAACATACAACAGTAATGAACCGTTTTTGGTCACACACCTTTAATCACTTTGGCAACTAAAGTTTAAAAGGAGGTTCCCCAACATCCCTTGAGAAGTGTTCAAGGAAAAAAAATGTACAGACGTTTTATAATAAATACTACGTCACTGACGATGGTCAACGACTACTACAGTGTGAACCGAAAAATGTAAGACAGTGGGGCTAAAGTTGAAGTCCTTTGAGATGTGCCGTCACTTCACGTCTCTCTACAGTTTTTCGTACACGATACTGAATAGTGCGGGGTTTGTACGACTCTTGTGTCTGTGATACATTACGGACTATCTCGCGAAAACGTAGTCCTATAGTTGTCGAGAGAGAAACAGTCTTGATGGTTTACTTAGCCTTCTAACGACAAGATGTCAAAGAGTCAGTCTTTCCGACAGTCGTCAAAGTATTCCCGGTAGACCCCTTTTGTTTGAGAACCGGGTGTCTTTCTACTACATTGGCTGTTCCTCGTGACCGTTCCTACCCAACCTAATATAATTTTTGGATAGTATAAACAATCGATTGACACCTACTGTCGCCACCTCACATGGTTGTTGTTGTTTTTTTAAGAAAATATCACGAGACTTTTAGGGTACTCAAACGGTGTGCCCTTCTGTAGAACTCGAGTAGATAACCAGACCTGTGTCTGACAACAAAAAGAGACTAGTACATTGCACGTAGTTATGTCATTTTATTTGAGATTTACGGGTAAATCACGGTTTAAAACAACCATTTCAAAATTTTAAACCATACGTAGGAAAGACTTAGGGATAATAAAGTCATACAAACTAAAATACCAATCCTAATATATAAGTAACGGTGCCTTAAGGGTCACACGTCTCCCGATATAGAGATACGATTAGGGATTTGGTTCCTAATCCCTAAAAAATCGGTAAGAGTTTATTTACTAATTTTATATTTATGTATTAGGTATAGGATAATCTCTCTTTATTTTATAGAGTATATCAAAAAAGAGAAAGAGAGTTGTATAAAGAAAGGATGCACAAGATAATAGATACAATCATTAAGAATTTAGATGTAGAGTCAAATATTTAGAGTACAAAACAAGATAATACCTATAAAGATAAAAACCTTAAGGGGGTATTTATAATTCCTCTCTGTAGTTTACCCTCTTGTTCGAGTGTTTTGAGATGGAACTCAAGGTTATTGCAGGGGTAAAAGATTCAAAACGAAATGAAGAGACGTAAACTCGGACGGGCATAGAGGTACCAGGAACGAGACCAACAGTTATTTTTACTCGAGTTTATAATATAGACGTAAATATCGGTGAACGAAGAAAAACTACACGAAGGACTAATTAATATGAAGACAGACCGAAGAGGGGGAATGAGAAACCTAATTAGTGGAACTTGAAACTTGGAATTTACGTTTGTGAAAGATTTCTAATATCCTACACGAACGTGGAAACCGAGAGGGGAAGGGTCCACGGATCCCTATTCCTTCATGTTATATCAAAGTCGAGTCTAGAATCTTGAAAATTCTCCCTTCGGAGAATAGTATATTTCTCTTCCATATGACTAAATGTCTCCCTACCTCCAGTTCGTTGACAATTTGGTTTGGCAACCATAACTATAATCATAATTTTCCGAGAACGTCGGTAAATAGTTACAGAGACAAGTGAAGAAACCCAGACGACACGAGAAACAGAAACAACAAATAAAAAATCAAATTAAAAGGGAAGTCATTGATACACGTCAATTTTACTACTTTGTTTGGACCCCTATTAAGGGTGAGTCCTGGTGAAGAGTGAGACTCTGTAAACTTCACACTGAGGTTTATTTATGTATTAGTACATTCGTCAAATCCGAACACCAACTACATCCGTTTAATCTCTTAGGGTACCTAAATGTGTTCAGGATATCGAAAAAAAGTGGATTCCCAAACTTGGGTTAGACTAGGTCATTGTTCTTTGTAGAAATCTACTGGAACCCAAACAACAACAACAACAACAACAAACGGGTGGAGGTAGTCTTTTACCTCTCACACTACCTTTACTACGGTTGACAAGATTTATAAGTTTCTCGATCTTTAAGAGTACGATCGTTATACGTAGTCTCGACCTACTAGAGAACTAGTAGTGTTCTAGTTGTACCACAAAATGAATTTAGAGGAGTTTTATGGTGGATGAAAAAAGGTGTGGTTGAGTTGACTGTTTCAGTAGTCACACCTAAGGTCAGGGGGTCTACTGGAACATCAATAGAAATAGAAGACGGGAAAGAAGCTAAGGGTATGGATACCTTCGTGACATCTAAGGTAAAGTCTTCAAACTAGTAATAGTTATAAAAACTATAGACTTAATAATGTTATCGGTGGATGGTGATTCTTCTCTACAAGAAGGATGTTATGTTTAAAAGTATGAACGGTTGAGTTTCTAAAAGTTTTAGAGGACGACGGTTGTTATAATTAAAACTTCACGACTCTTACCATCAGTTCATTGTTATTCTCGACTAAAATCCGCTGAAACAGTCGCGTCTAGATAGAAAAGACACTGGACCCCAGGTCTCAAGTCTGTCACTCTGACAACGGTAGTGGACTTGTATTGAGACACAGAGAAGAAGCAAACGTCAATGAGGAGGGAGTCGGATATTGGAAGAAATGGATGAACAGTTTTAAATAATTTATATTTATAGTGAGTCACAACCGTAATGAATAGGTAAGGACTAAACTAATAATTAGTAAGAGATTACACGATTTGAAACTCGAGGTACTACCACCCTCCAAAACACGACTTCACTGGATCAAATTTAGTAGTAAGACGTTCCCTCCTTTGTAAGACCTTTGTGACGACGACGACGACGACGATTCAGTAAAGTCAGCACAGGCTGAGACACACTGGGGTATCTGCCAGAGGGTGGTCCGAGTAGCAGGGACCCTAAGAGGTCCGCTCTTGTGACCTCACCCACCGGTAAAGGAGGAGGTTACGTACTTTGACTTTTCACTTTCACTTTAGCGGGTTAGCTCGGGTTGAGAACTGCGGGGGTACCTGACGTCGGATGGTCCGAGGAGGTAGGTACCCTAAAAGGTCCGTTCTCATGACCTCACCCCACGGTAACGGTAGAGGCGACCTTTTTGATCCACCAACTATAGTCTGTAGAGTGTCAAGTATGGAGTTCGTGGGACTATGTGTAGTATCAAACACCAGTTCAATTTATTGACATTTGAACTTTAAGTGAATTTGTGGATCCGAACATAAAGTGACTGGGTAATCAGGGTGATTAAAAGTGTTTACGACACTTTTATTCCCTTCGCTTTTCGTTTCCCCTTTTCCTTTCGATATGAGTAAACTTACGTCTCAAGGTTTTTTATCGTTCCTCTCTTTTCTTTCGCAAGGAGTCACTAGTCACGTTTCTTTATCTCCTTTTGTTGTCTTACCCTTTCTGATCTCTAGAGAAGTTCTTTTACTCTCTATGGTTCCCTTATAAAGTACATTTCTACCCGAGCTATTTCCTGTCTTTACCATCCCTGAATACTCTTCATCTTCTATAATTCTTCTCCACCGTTCTTATGTGTCTTCTTGAGATGTTTTTTCTAGAAGTTCTGGTTCTATTTGTGTTACCACACTAGTGAGTGGATCTCGGTCTGTAGGACCTTACACTTCAGTTCACCCGGAATCCTTCGTAGTGATACTTGTTTCAATCACCTCCACTACCTTAAGGTCAACTCGATAAAGTTTAGGACTTTCTACTACGACACTTTCACGACGTGAGTTATACGGTCGTTTAAACCTTTTGAGTCGTCACCAGTGTCCTGACCTTTTCCAGTCAAAAGTAAGGTCAGGGTTTCTTTCCGTTACGGTTTCTTACGAGTTTGATGACGTGTTAACGTGAGTAGAGTGTCCGATCCTTTCACTACGAATTTTAAGAGGTTCGGTCCGAAGTCGTCATGTACTTGGCACTTGAAGGTCTATAAGTTCGACCAAAATCTTTTNACCAGTGTCCTGACCTTTTCCAGTCAAAAGTAAGGTCAGGGTTTCTTTCCGTTACGGTTTCTTACGAGTTTGATGACGTGTTAACGTGAGTAGAGTGTCCGATCCTTTCACTACGAATTTTAAGAGGTTCGGTCCGAAGTCGTCATGCACTTGGCACTTGAAGGTCTATAAGTTCGACCAAAATCTTTTCCGTCTCCTTGGTCTCTAGTTTAACGGTTGTAGGAGACCTAGTAACTTTTTCGTTTTTTCAAGGTCTTTTTGTAGACGAAATAACTGATACGGTTTCGGAAACTGACACACCTAGTGTTAGTTGACACCTTTTAAGACTTTCTCTACCCTTATGGTCTGGTGGTCTGGACGGAGAACTCTTTAGACATACGTCCAGTCTTTCGTTGTCAATCTTGACCTGTACCTTGTTGTCTGACCAAGGTTTATCCTTTTTCTCATACAGTTCCGACATATATTAGTGGGACGAATAAATTGAAGATACGTCTCATGTAGTACTCTTTGCGACCCGATCCCCTCGTGTTCGACCTTAAATCTAACCCCCCTCTTTATAGTTATTGGAGTCTATACGTCTACTGTGGTGTGAATACCGTCTTTCATTTCTTCTTGATTACTCGGAGAAGTACTTTCACTTTCTCCTTTTACTTTTTCGACCGTATTTTGAGTCGTAAGTATTTTGATTCTAGTGCCGTAGGTCAAGGTAGTGAAGTACCGTTTATCTACCCCTTTGTAACCTTTGTCACCGACTGATAAAGGAACCCGAGGTTTTAGTGACGTCTACCACTGACGTCGGTACTTTAATTTTCTACGAATGAGGAACCTTCCTCTCAATACTGGTTGGATCTGTCGTATAAGTTTTCGTCTCTGCAATGAAACGGTTGTTTCCAGGTAGATCAGTTCCGATACCAAAAAGGTCACCAGTGCATACCTACACTCTCAACCTGATATTTCTTTTGTCTCGTGACTTCTTAACTACGAAAACTTGGTACCACAACCTCTTCTGAGAACTCTCAGGGAACCTGACGTTCCTCTAGGTTGGTCAGGTAGGATTTCCTCTAGTCAGGATCCACAAGTGACCTAACTGACTACGACTTCGACTTTGAGGTTATGAAACCGGTGGACTACGTTTCTCGACTGAGTAACCTTTTCTGAGACTACGACCCTTTCTAACTCCCGTCCTCCTCTTCCCCTGTTGTCTCCTACTCTACCAACCTACCGTNCCTTTTTCTCATACAGTTCCGACATATATTAGTGGGACGAATAAATTGAAGATACGTCTCATGTAGTACTCTTTGCGACCCGATCCCCTCGTGTTCGACCTTAAATCTAGCCCCCCTCTTTATAGTTATTGGAGTCTATACGTCTACTGTGGTGTGAATACCGTCTTTCATTTCTTCTTGATTACTCGGAGAAGTACTTTCACTTTCTCCTTTTACTTTTTCGACCGTATTTTGAGTCGTAAGTATTTTGATTCTAGTACCGTAGGTCAAGGTAGTGAAGTACCGTTTATCTACCCCTTTGTAACCTTTGTCACCGACTGATAAAGGAACCCGAGGTTTTAGTGACGTCTACCACTGACGTCGGTACTTTAATTTTCTACGAATGAGGAACCTTCCTCTCAATACTGGTTGGATCTGTCGTATAAGTTTTCGTCTCTGTAATGCAACGGTTGTTTCCAGGCAGATCAGTTCCGATACCAAAAAGGTCACCAGTGCATACCTACACTCTCAACCTGATATTTCTTTTGACTCGTGACTTCTTAACTACGAAAACTTGGTACCACAACCTCTTCTGAGAACTCTCAGGGAACCTGACGTTCCTCTAGGTTGGTCAGGTAGGATTTCCTCTAGTCAGGATCCACAAGTGACCTAACTGACTACGACTTCGACTTTGAGGTTATGAAACCGGTGGACTACGTTTCTCGACTGAGTAACCTTTTCTGAGACTACGACCCTTTCTAACTCCCGTCCTCCTCTTCCCCTGCTGTCTCCTACTCTACCAACCTACCGTAGTGACTGAGTTACCTGTGTCCAAACCTATTTGAGACACTCAACCACTACATGTCCCTCCGGACCGTCCGACGTCAAGTACCCGAACGTTTCTCAGTCTATGCTGACTCGTTGACTTGACTTGACTTGCTAATTAGGACGACGTACTGAAGTCCCGAAGTTCAGTTAGGTTAGGATATCTCAAACAGGACAGTTCTGTCTCTCAAGTACTCCCACGCCACCCCCAAGACACGCGAGAGATCGTGTGAATAATGAAATTCGAGAGGACAAATAGGTGATTCAAAGACGCCGTCTACACGGTACAGTCACACAATTGTACAGATAACATTGGAGTCAAGTCAAGTCAGCGAGTCAGCACAGGCTGACAAACACTGGGGTACCGGACGTCGTGTGGTCCGAAGGGACATGACTCTTCCGGTTTAGATCCTGAAGAGTCGAGATACGTTGGATAGGGTAAACCCCGGTGACTCACCTGTAATAGGATTATAAGGGTCCTTTTCTGAACCTGAGAGGAATTGGAACCTAATGTAAAAATATAGACACGAAAATCTGTTGTAACAAAACAGTATTTGAGAGACTCAGAGAACCTTTATAAAGGAAACTAAAGAAAGACATAAGAGATAGAGGTGTCCCTGAGTTTTAGTCGGGGACCATGGTTGTACATTAGTTGCTCAATTGATCAATCGATGGAAGGTGACGAAATAAAAGGAGACAGGAGGTCGGTACACATATTGGTATAAAGAGAGTGAAGGTAGGTCAGTTTTTCATCCAGGAGTTTGTATAGTTGAGTGTATCTATCTGTGTATCTCGGAACATCGAGTCGTACAAAGAAACCTCGTATTCAAAAGGATGCACCAGAGGAAGTGCTTTTGACGACCGATTCTTACCCAGTACTGGTCAGTATGAGCGGAAACATAAGGGGTTTCGTGGAACTCTTACTTATCGTCTATCAACCTCGACTTGTTTATAAACATCAAACTTACTCCTTGTTTACTTTGTTATATATTTCGTAACCTAATAGAGTATCCTTATTACGTTACAAAATTTAATTTGTCCAAAACAATTCATTGGTGTACCTTTTGATCTCATGGGGATGTTTTTTTCACGTGTCACTGATTCACCATTCACTGGATCTTATTGTAAAAATCAGTAAGGCCAAATAAGAAACTAAATTGGCACTGAATTATTTAAGGTTAGGAAGATATACACGATTTACTTAGGTTTTATGATTAATATTGAAATCAAGAAACCCCCATACAAAAGTCATATGTTATAGGAGTTTTAGGTAAAGGAGGTATATACTAAAAAGGAACTAAAAATTTTTAAAAATTACAGTAAAAAGGTAAATTTTTTTACAATAAAAAGAGAAAATTGTAGGACACACCAAGAAAGACGTAGTTCTTGTCTCACAACCCTTACTCGTACGGTTTATAAAAGGTAGGATACTAAATTTTAGAACAAAAAAAAATGTTTTTCCACAAAATTCATGGATACCAGATCTCAATATTTAAACGTGGACGAACAGAAATTTGACAAGACCTTTTTTCATTTATTTAGGCGTCTTCCTGGGGAAAGGAGTCAGAGGAGTAAGTAAAATTTACTTCTGTTCTTAAACCATTCATACAACACCGAGTAGTTTGGAGAGACTTACGGTTGTCCCCGGAGACCGAGTTCGGATGTAAAGGAAGATAATTTTTCCACTTGACGTTTCAGCTAAGACTTTTCAATTAGGAATATTAAATTTGGGAATAAGCAAGGTGTACTTGATTGAAGGTCTAACAATGACTTTGTTTAAAAGAAAATAAACACATAAGTTTATTCATACTTAGTGAATTTTTCGTCAGGGTGAGTTGGTGTAAACGTATAGGATTAATCAAATCGTACAAGTAAAAGGTAAGTGTACAAAAAGTTTATTTACGAAAACTTCTTATCATTTTGAATTGATTGTAGACTCCGACGTTCAAGTGTTTTTCTTTTTTTCTTTTTCTCGACTGTATGTATAATCGATTTTTTCCGTTCTTAAAGTTACACACGGTGTCTCCTACACCTAAACTAAGAACAAAGTATTACCTCCGAACTAAACACAAATCGTACATGGTCCTACACCCACCGAAGTTTAGATCGAGTAAACATATAAACATATTGGTTGTGTCCCATCTTTAGTTTCATTATAAAATTCTGAGATGGTTATGTATAATTCTTAAATAGTTACAAACTTCTTATATAAAATATCAGATTTTATTCGATTCCCATCTTTCAATGTTAGGCAGTCATTCCTTGTGTCCTCATTTTCGATAACCATTTTCATTTGTAGTCTAAGATTTTGCAAGAGAGTGTTCGTATCCACGTGTAAAACATAGAATACCTTGATGTAAGGTAACTAAACCTTCTTCATGCATTACCTTATACCAGACACTGACCGAAAGTTATTTCCCTTCTCTCCCGTTTTTTCCAAGACACAGTGTTCGTACCAAAGTTTATGTGTTAATAGGAGGATTTAATTAAGGATTTAGAGTAAGTAAGGATGTTTAATTTTTTTTTATTGTCAATGTCTCGTAATAAAACGACTTGAGTCTAGGAATACCTTCAAGAATTACCTTATACCAGACACTAATAGAAAGTTATTTCCCTTCTCTCCCGTTTTTTCCAAGACACAGTGTTCGTACCAAAGTTTATGTGTTAATAGACGGATTTAATTAAAGATTTAGAGTAAGTAAGGATGTTTAACTTTTTTTTTTTGTTTTGTCAATGTCTCGTAATACAACGACTTGAGTCTAGGAATACCCTTACAAGTGTCCACTAAAACCTTTAACAAAACTGAATTTAGGTGGGTGAATCGGTCAGAAAGTAGAAGAAAGAAAGTGAACATTCTTCATACTCTTTGTGAGGAATGGAAAAGTAAGATCAGGTTCAGTATCTAGTTTAGACCCTTCGAGGACACGTGAAAGGTATAAAGAAAAGGTAGTGATCATGACGTAAAAACCTAAACTCATTAATAAATTGCGTAGATATGTTATACTTTATCAATAAGTCAGTCAGTCAGTCAAGTCAGTGAGTCAGCACAAGGTGAGAAACGCTGGGGTACCTGACGTCCGGAGGGACAGGTAGTGGTTGAGGGCCTAAAATGAGTTTTAGTGCAGGTAACTCAACCACTACGGTAGGTTGGTAGAGTTGGATACAACAGGGGAAGAGAAGGGTGGAATTTAGTAAGGGTCGTAGTCTCAGAAAAGGTTACTCAGTCGAGAAACGTAGTCCACCGGTTTCATAACCTCAAGGTCGAAGTCGTAGTCAGGAAGGTTACTTGTGGGTACTGACTAGAGGAAACCTACCTGACCAACCTAGAGGAACGTCAGGTTCCCTGAGAGTTCTCAGAAGAGGTAGTGATGTCAAATTTTCGTAGTTAAGAAGTCGTGAGTCGAAAGAAATATCAGGTTGAGAGTGTAAGTCCGTACTGATGACCTTTTTGGTTTCGAAAGTGATCTATCTGGATACAACCGTTGCATTACAGAGACGAAAACTTATACGACAGATTCAACCAGTATAGAAAGGAAGGTTCCTCATTTACAGAAAATTGAAGTACCGACGTCAGTGGCAGACGTCACTAAGACCTCGGATTCTTTTATTTCAGACGATGACAAAGATGACAAAGGGGTAGATAAAGGATACTTCACTACCCTGGTCTACGGTACTAGAATCAAAAGACTTACAACTCCAAATTCGGTCGAAAAAGTAAAAGGAGAAAGTGAAAGTACTTCTCCGAGAAATCAAGAAGAAGTGAAAGACGGTATTCACACCACAGTAGACGTATAGACTTCAATAACTATAAAGAGGGTCGTTAGAACTAAGGTCGAATACGAAGTAGGTCGGGTCGTAAAGAGTACTACATGAGACGTATATTCAATTTATTCGTCCCACTGTTACATGTCGGAACTGTATGAAGAAAAGGATAAACCTTAGTCAGAGAAAGAGGTACAGGTCAAGATTGACAACGAAGAACTGGACGTATGTCTAAAGAGTTCTCCGTCCAGACCATAAGGGTAGAGAAAGTCTTAAAAGGTGTCAACTAACACTAGGTGTGTCAGTTTCCGAAACCGTATCAGTTATTTCGTCTTCATCTACAAAAGGACCTTGAGAGAACGAAAAAACTACTAGGTCGTATACAATCGTTAAACTAAAGACCAAGGAGACGGAAAAGATTTAGGAGGGACCTGTAGACCTTAAAGTACCAAGTACATAACGACTTCGGACCGAACCTCTTAAAACTCGTAATGAAATGATCACACACTCTACTCACGTTAACACGCCATCAAACTCGTAGGAAACCGTAACGAAAAGAAACCCTGACCTTATTTTTGACTGGAAAAGGTCAGGATACTGGTGACGACTCAAAAGGTTTAAACGACCGTATAACTCACGTCGTGAAAGTGTCGTAGTAGAAAGTCCTAAACTTTGTCGAGTTGACCTTAAGGTAGTGGAGGTGATCAAAACAAGTATCACTACGAAGAATTCCGGGTGAAATGAAGTGTCTGATCCTGCAGACCGATATCCACTCACTAGTGTGGTAACACAAATAGACCCAGTACTTCTAGAAAAAACATCTCAAGAAGACACATAAGAACGGTGGAGAACAATTATAGAAGACGAAGACATTCCAGGGATGGTAAAGACAGGAAATAGCTCGGGTAGAAACGTACTTTACAAGGGAACCCTAGAGATTAAAAGAACTTCTCTAGAGATCAGAAAGGGTAAGATAACAAATATTATAAAAGAATTATGGACTACGTTCTTTCGTCAGTAGTGATCTTCCCATACGATATAACAGGGAGTAAATTTTCTGTTTTCATTTTTTCATTAACATTTTACCACGGTCTAGATAAAACATAACTTATAAAATAACAAGATAACTGATAAAACTTAGCGATTCTATCAGTTATGTACTTAAGTTATTGTGTCTAAATGTAGTATATCACGGGATCCATAAGCCCCATTTTGTGAGGCTTAATATATCGGACCTAAAGAAACCTAAAGAAACCTTCCTTACTACGATTTCGAGTTGGAGGTCATGAAACCGGTGGAGTACGTTTCTCAACTAAGTAACCTTTTCTGAGACTACGACCCTCCCTAACCCCCGTCCTCCTCTTCCCCTGCTGGCTCCTACTCTACCGACCTACCGTAGTGACTGAGCTACCTGCGCTCAGACTCACTTGAGGCCCTCAACCACTACCTGGTCTTCCGGACCGTACGACGCTAAGTACCACAGCGTTTCTCAGCCTGTGCTGACTCGCTGACTTGACCTGACTATATCGGACCTCACAGGAACGGGTGGTCCTGTGAAACGATCGGGTGAAGTTTCTAACGTATCCACTGAATAAACTTTCTCTTTAAGGTGAGTTATCGTTCTTATTAGAACCGAAACCCTCTGTTTTTCTTCCAGACTCTGATCTCTTCTGAGTGAAAGTAAAATCCTAGTCTCAATTAACTCATATAGGTTACACGTATTCTTTAGTAGATCTCAATGTTTAAGTGTTCATTTAGTGTATTAGGTATAAAACGCTTTGTAAAAACAAGTGTTAGTGTTAGTTTGGACTTTTTATGTGTTTCGTCATAAAACAAACCAAACACGTTCAAGTGAGAACATAAAACATAGACTTCTTATAAATTTTTGTTTTGTTTTCACTATAGGGTTTCAGGGGGGTTTTATCCTCAAAGTCATACCTTACCTACTGTATACAAATTTTACCACAGTGTCGGCGTGTAAAGAATAAAATAAATGTAAAGGATCTTGATCTTCTTACAACTTTTTTTAGACCCTCAATCGATTCTCCCCTGTTTACCTTCTCATAGACACGAGGTCGACTTTTTTCATATTCGCCACAGTACAACCTCTCGCAAAGGTTGGGAGACAGTGAAAGAACACACTCTTTTCTTCAACTTCACGGACCGTCAAGAACAGTTGTTATACAGGTCCGTCACTGACATGCTACGACACCGTCGACTCGAAAGTTTGTTTTTGTGGTCTTGGACGCTTCATACACAGACACTAATCATGGACTACGATACGTGGTACCTACAGGGTCGAGTACAAAAATTACCTTAGAGAAAACATATTTCGATTGGTACGAAGGGGGAGGCAAGTAGTGTAGTCACACCTCTTCTAGTATACCGACGTTAGTCATGAAATCGTACTTTTTCAAACAAAGAAGGGAAAGGTCTAGGTAGTTGTTTTTGTGTACTTAACTTTACGGTAAAAACGGATCGAGATCTGTAGTTGAAAGTGTTTTTTGTCTTTATTATACATGTGTAACTCTTCCTATTATCTTTACGGATCTCGAGGAACTAAGTTTATCGTTCTTTGTACGGTTAAGTCAGGGTGTTGAATCTCAGGAAGGTCTTTCTAATATTTAAACTTCTTCTGTTTGATATTGGAGATTATTATCGAAGAGAAATTACATAAAAGGTTTACTTATGGTCTATGTGGGAAGGGTAAGATGAGGATTTGTATATATGGGATTAACATGTCAAGATAAACATTCTTGTACGTGAAACCAAGACACATCAATAAATTAATACAATATAGGTGTTCCATGAATGGAGTAACCGTTAGAACAAAAAGAGTTACTTAGTACATCAAGATTCTTTCTGACAATGGACTACTGTGGTAAATACTTTTATTTATATTCGTACTACTCCTTAAACTCACTTTTTTCAATAAATAATAGTTACAAAATTGACATACACACACACAAACAGTCATTCGTCTACCATATAACCCGAAGGGACCACTGAGTAACCATTTCTTAGATGAACGATTACGTTCTGAGTTCAAGTTAGGGACCCAACCCTTATAGGGGATCTTCACCTTTACCGTTGGGTGAGGTCATAAGAACGGACCCTTTAGGGTACGTGTCTCTTCCGACCGTCCGATATCAGGTATCCTAATGTTTCCCAGTCTGTACTGACTCACTGATGAGTTCGTGAGTAATTTATATTTTGAGTATCTTAATTTCAATACAAAATACCTCTATTATGGTCGTCATAACCCTTATACCTGATCTTTTTCCTCTATCCTCTGTAAACCCTACGATATATAATAATACCAGGTCTACTTTCTGTTACTCCTGTATTGGGTCTTACTTTTGTTACTTTGATCTCTCTACAAATCTTTCATCAAAGTTGTCCCGAAAGTCCGGTAAACTTATATCTTACGTACACTCTTCCTTTTCCCTCTTTAATTTCTATAGGTAAGTCAAAAGACATATTCACTAAACCGTTTATACTAGAATCTTATCTGTTCCCTGAGATCTCCTCCTTCGTACCTACCCTTACACATCGTTCTAGTACTCGATTACGACCACCGAATAGACGTGTAGTCTGTGTAATTAATTTTCACCCCTACAATAACATTAATCGAGTTAGGTAAGATAGGACGGATCCCTCTGTTTCAAATCATTATGGTCTTTAATTTTGTAAAACGTCATCAAAACAACTAATTATGTTATACAATTTGAAAACGAGAAAAAATTCACTCCATCAAAACTAAGTAGATTTTGTCTGTGAACGATAGAAGGTTACATTTTATTGGTGTTTGTCGAAAATCTTTAGACAGAACGTTCCCCTACGACCAGTCTACTAACACACTACACCGGGTACAGTAAGTAATCCAGAAGTTCGTAGATATTCAGAAACGATAAAAAGTCTAAATCCTGAATTATAATTCAGTCAAAAGAGATAGACATTTTACCGTTACTATTTTATTAGGAGTAGACAAAACCCCGATAAAAACTTGTACATCCTCAAGACGACGACGATTCAGTGAAGTCAACACAGGCTGAGACACGCTGGGGTATCTGCCGTCGGGTGGTCCGAGGAGGTAGGGACTCTAAGAGGTCCGTTCTTGTCACCTCACCCAACGGTAAAGGGTCTCTATTAATACCTAAGAACAATTTGTAAATTTACATACAGAAACGTTCTTGATAGTCCAGAACTAAAATAAAATTCTACTGCAATAACTGTGACTGGTGATAGATCGTCCTACGTGACCTGATTTCTTAACTAAACAGTTATTAGAAAAAAAAAAACCGATAGTTGTGTAAACCTATGAGAGAACGACAAGTATTTGTTCAACTCTAAAAGTTTAGAAGGATGTTCTGTACTAAAAGACTCTTAAAGACAAGTTTGTTTTAAAAGGAAAGTTCAATGATAAACGATTTCGTCTGTAGATTTACACACGAGACGTAGGTTCACACCGGTCACAATCGGTGGTGTCATTCTTAATTCGAGACAAGAGGAGAACAAGGTGATTCGTCACTGGGTTCGTACAATTGAGGACATCTTTCTAGTCCTCATAGGTTAGGGATTATCTATTTACGTAATAAGACAAATAAGTACCAATATTTGGTAGACAGTTTGACTTAACAGACCCGTGAACAGTAACACGGGTAGTAATACTCAACAAATGAATTAATCTTAATAACTCAAATTAAAATACAAATAATTTAAAACCTGAGAGATCTCTCAAAGTATAACTTCCAGGTTAACGTTATTTCTCCATTGTTGTTTCCGTAAAATTTATCATTTCGTCTTCGGTGCTAATAGTTTTACTCAATACTCAATAGTTTCATTCAATACGACTATCGACAATAAGATCAAGAACCTTATCATCGTTACTGAAGTGAACTTTTTTGTTTCCGTTTTCTATACATTTGTACTTTATATATACAAATAAGAATGTGTGTAAAAAAGAAAACAATGTGGGGTCGACCGTCTTCAATATTACGTATCCGAAAGGACCGTATTCTGTCGACAATCTATACAGAGGTACACCTCACGATAAAATGTCTGATATTGTTCTCGTAATCTTAGTTAAAACAACGATGTTTACAAAGAACCATTTCCGTACGTTTAATTCTGTCACTGATTTAATCAAGATATTTTGACTTCATAATGAAGAATTGAAATTTTTTAATATCTTAAAATTTTCATTTAAAACACATTACGTATACTATGTGTATTACATTTATATTACATATATCATATATCAGATTATAGGTTACATTTATCGTTCATATTACATTTATTACCGATTCTTAAGTATCTGGATAGAGAATTTTATCAGGAGTTGGATGGTTTCATATTATCTAATTTTGATTAAGATACTCCGCGAGGTTTATTCCCGCCAATCGACGTACTACCAGGTAGAACCAGTTCTCTACTTTATAGATCGTGTCTCTTATCTCACACCTTCATCCTTAATGGTCGTTTTAATGAAAAAACTTATTTTGGAATGTTCCAAAGAAACAAATAACATCGGTTTTCTAGAATTGATCATGTTAGTACTACCGTTTGTAACGTAAAGTCATCACTAGAGTATTATTATTAAACTTATAAATGCTATTGGCGTAAATCACTGTTCTGCGAAAAAGTTAATTTTGTTTTCAGAGTAATGGTTGTTTGATAAGAAAATTTCATAAAATACCGATATTAAAAAAGAAATTCGTTTTAAATAACTATATAAACAAAAAGGATAAAAGTTGTCCTTTTGGGATAGGTAAACAATACGGACTACTATTTTCATAAACGAACTTTGTTACACTTCATCTTGATATCAAGAAATTTATAACCAAAAAGTAAGTTATACAAGAGGAATAGGAGGGGAAAAAGACTGAAGAAATTAAAACAACAAGTAAACCCTAAATACGGGAGTCTCTCTTTACCGTCTCGTCTTTATTTGACTTTCTGTGATTGCAAAAGTTTGGAATCGTCGTAATTGCAGAAACAGGATCAACAGAAACTCCGTCATATTGTTTAGTTTTGTTCGTTTCTTTGTTTGGTTGGTTTTTATAACATTCATCATCTCGTGAAGATTCCCTTTTCATCCTCCAATGACCCCCTTTTTAAAAGAAGACTCTATTATATATATGTATTTATATGTGTATGTGTGTGTTTATATATATGTGTGGTAATTATCATATATATTATCTCCATCACCTCGTCCGTTATAGACTTTAAGAAATTGGTCAAAGACGAAGACATAAAAATCTTTATTCAATGGACTGTTTTAATAATCTACGTGTCAAATCCGTCATTAAATCTATTGTTTATTATTTAATATCACGAAGGATCTGAAAGGACCACCGAGTCTGCCATTTCGTAGACAGATGTTACACCCTCTGGGCCCAAACTCGGGACCGAACCCTTCTTCGGGACCTCTTCCTTTACCGTTAGGTGAGGTCATGATAACGGACCTTTTAGGGTACTTGTCTCCTCGGACCATTCGATGTCAAATACCCCAGCGTTTCTCTGTCTGTGCTGACTCGCTGAAGTGAAGTGAAACTCGAGTAAACTAGTTCAATATTTCAGAGATGTTGTAAAATTTTTTAAAATTAACCTCCGATTAATGAAATGTTATAATATCACAAAAACGGTATGTAACCGTACATAGTCAGTACCCACCCTTGTCACCGAGAAGAATTGAGTCTACTGGTGTATTAAGTAGTAGACATGATCCTGTGAATACTTCCACTTTTTCCTACGACGATTATTAGTGGGGTCCTTTTAACTACATTGTCCTGAAAAGTTTGTCTCTATAGACAAGTGTGAAAAGTGTAAAAATATTTTTTACTTTGTTCTTTCTTCTTTTCAATTTAAACCGTTGACTTCATGAGTACAAGTCAATATTATTATAAACAAAATTGTACTATAAAACTAAAAAAAAGTTGAACCTTTGGTCTGGATCTAATTATCGAAGGAAGATTATACACTAAAGTTTAATAAAGGTCTAAGTCAAAAGGAATACCCCTGTTTATTTTACATTGAACTATTTGTATATCATAATTTTAGACAGGGGTTATTAAAGTCTGTTATAGTAAGGTTTTGGACCTCTCCTAAACGACATCCCTTAAATCAAAGACAGAAAATTTCCGTTTTACCCATTTCCTTTTGTATTAGAGATTGTATAACACCGTTTACTCACTTTTGAATCCACCTCTTCAGCTTTAGGTTCCTTATCAAAATACCTTTCTTACACCTACAGTAAAATAGGGTACGAATGATAAACTTGGAACTAAAGTCACCTTTGAATAACTTACGAAAATTATAGTCCTAAATTTTATCTTAAAAAAAAAAGTTAGATCACACATCGAGTAAACAAAATTATGTAAAAATTTTTCTCTTAATCATATTAAAATACTTTAAATTTAACTATCTAAACTATCTTTATCTCTATATATTCGTATATGATATACAATGTATCATTTATATTTATAATGGTATGTGACATTAGTTGAATTGACTACTTGTTTTAAAAGACAATTCAAAAATTACTGACAGGTTACACAGTAACTAAAGTACACGATACGACGACGACGACGACGATTCAGCAAAGTCAGTACAGGCTGAGACACACTGGGGTATCTGTCGTCGGGTGGTCCGAGGGGGCAGGGACCCTAAGAGGTCCGTTCTTGTGACCTCACCCCACGGTAAAGGAAGAGGTCACGTACTTTCACTTTTCACTTTCACTTCAACGAACCAGCACAGGCTGAGAAGCACTGGGGTACCTGACGTCGGGTGGTCCGAGGAGGCAGGTACCCTAAAAGGTCCGTTCTCATGACGTCACCCCACGGTAACGGAAACGCGATATCAAATAACTTAAACTAAAGTAAGTTTATTCAGGACGGTTTTTATAATCGGGTTTTCCACAAGACCTTTTTTTCTGTTCCCTTATATAAAAAACCAATGTATGTAAACATTTTTATGGTATCATATTAGGGAAAGACTTTCTAAGTACCATATGTTCAATTAGTACATCAAGACACACTTCTTTAACAGATTTAAAAATATTGGGTCTGAAAGAGTGGAAATAAAACAGCTACTAATAAAAAAGTACATTTAGGAAAATTACAGGATTTCTTAATTATTAAAATACCTTTGTGTACAATCCATTGTACTAAAAATTTTGAGAGACATCAAGTTGTAAATCCTTCAAAAGATAATAGAAAACAGAGAAGGAATCACCAAGTCTACCATTTCTTAGACGGACGGTACACGTCTCTGGACCCAAGCTAAAGACCCAACCCTTATAGGGGACCTCTTCCCTTACCGTTGGGTGCGGTCATAAGGACTGACCTTTTAGGTACCTGTCTCCTCGGACCGTCCGGTGTCAGGGACCTTAGGGTTTCTCGACCTGTGTTGACTCACTGATCGTGTGTGATAATAGAAATTAATCGGTCATAAGTGTAAAATACCATACATTTTACCGTTCTCATCTATCGATTGTTACAATATTACAGATCATTACTAAATGATTCGTATATAATTTACACATCTCCATTCTCACTCGTTTGACTATAAGGTTAAAAGAAAATTCCACATTGTCAGATATTAAACAGGATAATTAAAATTGACGTCATCTTCTATATTAAACTTTCCTAGGATACAAGAATCCCTTGTTTACAACTCGATGTATCAAAAAAAAGAATGATCAATAAAGTGATAAAATTAACCAGTCACTCCTTTCTTTGATTAAAATATCAAATATACATTAATACTAATTTAATTAATTTTAAGGTATAAAACAGGCCTATGATTCAACCTGATTTTATGTGTATTATCTCGTTGAGTCTGGAACTAGAACTTCGTCTTTATGTAAATGAAGATTAAACTTTAGTTAATTCCGTAAAACCTTTAGTGTTTATCCTGATTTTACTCAACTCAAACTTTAGACTCTATAAAGTACCCAATATAGATATTCTGTCTTCTTTTGGACCTCCAATTTCCGTTTGATAAAAAATTCTAAATTGTTATTTTTTGAATGAAAAGTGACGTAAGTCCTTTAAACCACGAAGTCGAAATCTTAATACATAAAGAAAGTAATATTTAATAACATTCATGAGAAAATCAACTAATACACCCACTTAACCAAACGAAAACACTAAGGTCTTACTACCTTTTACTTCACCTATAAACTCAGGAAGAACGGACGTAAAACAAAAAATTTTATTTTAATTACTGCTACTCTCCATTTTGTTTTAAACTGAAACATTTATGGTGTCTTTGGTTATATTTTTAAAAGTACAAAAACTACTAGACCATT
Source organism: Capra ibex (assembly GCA_006410555.1). NCBI lineage: Eukaryota > Metazoa > Chordata > Mammalia > Artiodactyla > Bovidae > Capra > Capra ibex. Next base: position 1,927,336 of record SJYO01007722.1, read on the forward strand.
GTAAAGTACTTAAAGATTAAAAAGATACGATAAACCTAAAAGTTCACTCAGTAAATAAATATAAAGAACAAAACTGTGAAAACCAGAAAGTAGAGAAATTTTTTTAAACTCAAAACAACGAAATGTTACAAAACAATTAGATGTCTAACTCTAACTGTATCTATGTGACTATCTAGAAAGTAAGAAACCAAACAAATTTAAATATTGGAAATATGGTATTACAAACCAAACGTACGTACGTACGTAGGAACGAGTCAGTGTAGTCAGTACAACGTTCGAGAAGACGGGTACCCTAAAAGGTCTTTTCTTACAATCTCACCCAACGGTACGGGAGGAGGTTCCCTAGAAGGACTGGGTCCATATTTTAGATGCAAAGGACGTAACGTCCACCCAAGAAATGGGTGACTGGGTGGTCCTTTCGGGGGTGACAAACCAACTACATTATATTTTAGACAGTTTCACTTTCAGTTTCACTTCAGTGTGTCAGTACAGGTCGAGAGACGCTGGGGTACCTGACGTCGGAGGGCCCGAGGAGGTAGGTACCCTAAAGGTCCGTTCTCATGACCTTACCCGACGGTAAAGGAAGAGATTCCCTAGAAGGGCTGAGTCCCTAACTTGGGCCCAAAGTCCGTAACGTCCGCCTGCAAAATGGGCGATTCTGTGGTCCCTTCGGGTATTTTAGATATTCCAAATAGATTATAACTACAGGATTAATATAGTTTTTATAAAGGAAATTTTTTCAATAAAATATATTGTTTTCAAGAGGGGTGTAAATTCGATTATTTATAATAACAAGGAGAGGTAAGACGAACCAATAATACATCTAATAAAATATTCTCTTAAGAGTAAGTTTTACTAAGTATATAACATGTAAGAAAAGTATGTTTATAAAGAAAGGGTCCAATTATTATATCTATGAAGATCCAACTTTTCTTTAATGACAAGTTTTCACGTTTCGTCGTTTAGATGTTCCGAGATAAAGAAAGGTCTAGTCTACTGAAAACTTACCTTCAGTGTCAAAGTAATAGAAAAAAAGATAATTAGAGTACATCTTAAGGTAAAGTCGGAGTACAAAGAATTTATCTTACTCGTCCATCCCAATATAATCCTTAGACTTTTGAGCATGTATATGTAATATCTATTATAAAGTCTTTCTATTTTTTTAAAGACGAGAATATCTTACGAAGTGTGTGCAATCACCAGAATAGTACCGTGAAAGGGGGTAGGAGTGTCTACAATACAAACATATTGAAATATGTGGAAGTTCTTAGAACGAAAGTCACACTCATGATACGTGTTTAATTACTTTACACATTGTAAATTTTATAATAAGCACTGTAAAAAATAACGAGTTTTCACTCTATAAACTTGTCCTGTGAGGTTATAGTTTACTAAAGAAGGAACCTGGAGAGGACCATTTGGAAATATACGGTGTAATAAAAGGAGACTGGTTTATTACAGTCAGTCAGTTTAACATATGTAACAAGTCGAGTCTACAAGTCTTCCTATAAAATATTTAGTAAGAAACCTATAAAAGAGACGAACTTATTGTCCAGTATCACCTTTTAGTAAAATACAACAACGTTTTATCAAAAAATACAATATATAAATATCTTAACCTTCGTTTTAAGAATATCAGTTTAGGACAGAGATACTGAGTAAAGAATAATAACGTACACTAGAATTCGTTCACGACTTGGAGAAATTATATACAAAAGAGTACATTTTATCAATTTTACACTGTAACTTTTAAACGTCGGATATCTCCCCTTGACCTTTGTATGAAGTATCATGAGTGTCATGAAGAATTATGAGTAAAATTACTCATAATTTTTTAAAAACAACAAGTCAACGAGTAAATACAGACTGAGAAACACTGGGGTACCAGACGTCGTACGGTTGATAGAGGGTCTCGAACTCGTTTGAGTACATATGTTAGTATACTTTTTGTTTAATTTAAAAAACGATGTATCATTTGTGATACTTACACTGTCGATAATTAATTATAGTAAAGAGAAAATGATCTTTAGAAGTTTTGTATGGGTTTTATACTTGTCTTTAGGGGGAATGTCTGGACTGAAGAGAAACCGATCATTAATATTTTAATATGACATTGTCTTGTGATAATTCAGGAACTGAACTCATCTTATATTTAACTTATGATTTTCAGAATAAGGTTGAACATCTTTTTTATTTCCGTAATCGTAAAGAGTTAATAAAAAGACGTATAAAATGGAAGATTGGAAAAGGCAAAAAATCACGAACTAAAAATCATCATAGACTGTCTTTTCATTCAGTTACTTACTCACCGTTTTTGATTATCTATTTGACATCTTATAGACTTTTGTAAACTTGTAAGAACCGCCACCAAATCAGTGATTCATCACAGACTGAGGAAAAGTTGGGGTACCTGACATCGGGCCGTCCGAGGAGAGGTTCCCTAAAGGGTCCGTTCTTATGACCTCACCCAACGGTAAAAGAAGAGGTCCCCGAGAAGGGTTGGGTCCCTAACTTGAGAGTAGAGGGGCGTAACGTCCGAAGGGACTATCGAGTCAACCATTTCTTAGGCGGACGTTGCGTCCTCTGGGGCCAAGTTAAAGACCCAACCCTTCCAGGGGACTTCTTCCCTTTCCGATGGGTGAGGTCATAAGACCGGATCTCTTAAGGTTCCTGACATATCACAGACCCCAGCGTTTTTCGGTCTGTACTGACTCCTTGAAAGTGAAAGAGGACGTAACGACCGTCTAAGAAATGGTTACTCACTGGTCCCTCAGGTGTAAGAATCAATTTCGAAAAGAGAAACAAATGTACCACAACGAACTTAAAATATAAGGTGTATCTATAATTGTATGTATACGATCTTTTCATAGGGATAAAGTAAGTCACCTTTGTTTTTCACCGTCTTTTTACTTCGCGTAGACTATAATAATTCAACTTAATGTATTTCTTCTTAGTTTAGTAAGGAGATATACCTCTTCCTTTGTCGTTGGGTGAGGTCATGAGAACGGACCTTTTAGGTTACCTGCCTCCTCGGACCAAGTTAGGGACCGGTCGATGTCAGGTACTCCAGCGTCTCAGCCTGTACTGATTCGCTGAAGTGAAAGTGAAAGTGAAGACACAATTCTGAGGTTTAACGTCCTAACATGAAGAAAGAAGTCCTATTTCTTATCAACAATTTGTTATGTATTTAGTAGAGACGTCAAAGACGGGTCTTGTCGTATCTTATTAAATAAAGGGATTATAAGTCAAAGAAGACACAGATACGGACCCAACCCGTGACTCCTATTTTCATTCCGACGTTTCCTGTTACAAATATCTTATTCTCCTTTTCGGTGTCTGACCCTCCTTTATGTATATAAAAAAAAATTTTCCGTTTAGACTATTTTGTGATAAAATAAGTTTTTCATGTTTCTTGTGAATTTTAAGTTGTTAGTTATTTATTTGTTAGGTTAATCTTTTTACCCGGTTTCTGGAGGTTTTCTATGGCGTGGTTTCTTCTATTCCGTGTATTTTTCTATGAGATATACGATATAGAACTCCTTTTACTTTTAATTTGGTTCTTCTGTAGTGGATAATCTTGTCGATATTTTGTCTTGTAACTGTTATAGTTTAGAACCACTTCAATATCTCGTTGTCCTTGAGTAAATAACGACCCCCCTTACATTTGACCATGTTGAAACCCTCTGACAAATCTTTAAAGATTGTTTGATTTGTATAAGGATGGTATACTAGGTCTTTAATTTGAGTCATAAATACGTTTCCCCGACCTTTGAATTTAGGTGTGTTTCTGGATGTATGTCTACAAATATTGTCAAAGTAAATATTGTCAAAGTAAGTATTGACGGGTTTGATCCTTTGTTAGTTCTACAGGGAGTCTTCCACTGACTTACTTAATTGACATCACGTAGGTCTGTTACCTTATGATAAGTCGAGATTTTTGTTTACTCGATAGTCTAGTCCTTTTCTGTACCTCCTTTGAGTTTGCGTGTAACGACTGACTTTCTTCAGTTAAACTTTTCCGACTTATTACAAACTAAGGTTCATGTACTCTAAAACCTTTTCTGTTTTGAAACCTCTATTATTATATCAGTCACCAACCATTCCCAACCTCCCTCACTACCTATGTGTCCAACTCGTGTCTCCTAAAAATTCCGTCACTTTAACGACACCTACTATTGAAATTAACACCTATGTAAACAGGTTTGGGTATCTTACATGTTATAGTTTTTACTTGGGAGTACATTTCAGCCCTGAAACCCACGATCACTACGCAGTCACATCCAAGTAGATGTGAACATCTACACGTCAACATTGTTTACGTGGTGAGACCACTCCCTATGACTATTACTCCTTGCAATACGTCCTCTGTTTCAAGGCATATCAGTTTCGATACCAAAAAGGTTATCAGTGCACACCTACACTCTCGACCTGGCATTTCTTCCGACTCACGGCTTTTTAACTACGAAAACTTGACACCACAACCTCTTCTGAGTACTCTCAGGGAATACCTGACTTTCCTACAGTTTGGTCAGTAGGATTTCCTTTAGTCAGGACAGAAACCTTCCTGACTATGACTTCGACCTTTGAGGTTATGAAACCGGTGGGCTACGTTTCTTGACTGAGTAATCTTTTCTGGGACTACGACCCTTTCTAACTTCCGTCCTCCTCTTCCCCTACTGTCTCCTACTCTATCAACCTACCGTAGTGGCTGAGATACCTGTACTTAAACTCGTTCGAACCCCTTCTACCACTTCCTGTCCCTCCACATAACGTCAAGTACCTCAGTGCTTCTCAACCTGTACTGACTCGATGACTTGTTGTTGTTCCCCGTCCCTCACATATCCTTTACAGACATGAAAGACGAGTTAAACCGGTATTTAAATTTTGACGAAATTTTTTATTTTACTTAATTATCTTTAATTATTTTTACTACTTATTATATAGTAAAGGTTGAAACTCCTTGAAGGGTAATTACATCACTCTTCTCGTGACCAGAACTTCAGTCGTGACACGTAATGAAAATGAAAGTAGTGACAGAACCCCCTAGAATGTATTTAGTAAATTAGCGAGACTCTTAAAAAGTCATATTAGGTTAAGTGGTAGTAGTAGTATAAATAGTAGTAGTGGAATCAAGTTAAGGAGAGTAAGAAAAGGGGATTAACCTGTTGACTTCAATACGGTAAATGTACGAAGGACGTGAGTTTAAGTAAAATATGGGGTGACGGTCTCGTTAAGATTCGTAGTGAGAAGACAAATTTAGGAAATTATCGTAGGGCATAGAAGCCATAGTCATATTAGAGGTATTGTGTAAGAATTTTCAGGAAATCCTAGACCGGTGACGTGAGTATCGAAAGGTGGTGAAATACTACCACGAGGTTCGTAGGGTCTAAAGAAGGAATGTATAGAACCTGGTACAGTTCGAGGAAACACACGGACTTAGACCGGTGTACACGTAAGGAAACGAACTTTACGGGGTAATATGAAAAAGAAGTTTGAGAGGAAATGGTTTTTGTTGAGGGGTTTCCTCAAAACTTTCTAGAGAAACTAGGGGTCGTTAGACTTAATGAACCGGAAGAAGAAAACGGAGATCCGTCTCCTAAATAGTGTAACACAAAAGTTTTACATAAGACCTGATTAAGTCGATAGACGGAAAAACAGCGGACGTAGGTTTACGGATTAACATCGACCTCTTTTTAGTATGTTGGTTCAGATTTCCAAAGGGTAACTCAAAGAAAGGTGTATCGGATCTTTAGGTTTTCGAGTTTATATAAAGACATCTATCCAGCAAAAAGGAGACTATCAATAATAATTAAACCACTATTGATAATTAATAATCTAACTATGTTTACATTAAAGTCAGAAAAACGTGACGACTTTAAACGGTAAACTATAACCTTAAGAATTTATGTACACCAATACAATACGTAGTAAAATTACGTATAAAGAACGAAGGACGAAAAAAAAAACGACCACTGAATAATGAACGACACATAAAATATAAATAAAATCTGATACCTTTATTACAATTTTTCGTTTAAACTCTGTAAAGGAATAAGTTCAGTTTTGCTCACCATTTCGTTGTCTCTGTTGAACGTTGTAGTTGTGACGTAAACCGGGTCCTTGACGATTACTTACATGTCACGTCACCACCAAGTTCTTCAAACGTTTCCTCTGTTCTCGGAACTTCTACCCCTCTCGTCATTGACCGGTAGTCTCCAACTGTTGCTGTTCAACTCTCGTTAGTAGTTTCGACTAGGAAAACTTTGATGTGTTCTTAAACGGTTTCTTGAGTTGTAGTTGGTAAGATACCAGTAAGTCGTAAACTTCGTTTAACCTTTACACTTTTTCGAACTATTCATCCGTACAGTACTCGACTGGTCTTAAGTTTTTTTTTGTTTAACAGTAAAACTTTACAGTAGTAGAGAACAAGACACATTGTCGTTACTTGGTAAAGAGATAGCCTGACACTGCACGTTGTTTTTCACCTGAAATGTGCTGTTGTCCTCTACTGGTCGAGTCACCGACCTGGTTCTCTTCGAAGTTTCATGAAGGACTTCGGTTTGAACGCGGTTTTTTTACCAGTACCAGTGACAACAGACCACCAGGCGACAGTCAGACCGAGTGAAAGGCTTAGGGCCGTTTTGGTAATGTAGACCCTGTATACGAGTCGTTTAGTCACTCTATCTGGTTTTCCACGTTTCGGACGTAGGACGTAACCAGTTGTCCCAGTTGTCTTTCCCGGGTTAAGAAGAGATGTAGTTACGGACTGGTGTACTGCGTGTTGGCTGTGAAGTTTGCGACTTACTTGACTCGATACTTTAAAACGGAGAAAACGGTATAAGTGGACTGGAAAGTGGTTGGCTGATGGTGGAAAGATTCGAAGAACTTTTGAAAAACGTCCCTTTTATGAAGGTGTTGGTCGTCCTACGTCTTTTACGAAAGGTTTACAAGTAACTTAGGACTTTGTACCTAAAAATACGATGTCCTTATTTGAATAAAAAGTAACCGTTTTTTTTTTTACACAACTAACATTACCAAGAATAAAACTAATTATTTCTACACGAACTCGGATCAATATTACTAAATTTTAGGTTCCAGACTTTGTCGTTAATGTAAACGTAGTTGGATTATGTGAAAAGAATATAAGATTAAATTTTTTTAAAAAAATCCAAACTTTTGAAAGATTCACAAGAAATATAACCTCACGTCAGAACTCTTTGGATATACGCCCAGTCCTTCGTTGTCAATTTTGACCTGTACCTTGTTGTCTGACCAAGGTTTATCCTTTTTCTCATGCAGTTCCGACATATAACAGTGGGACGAATAAATTGAATGTACGTCTCATGTAGTACTCTTTACGACCCGTCCTTCTTCGTGTTCGACCTTAGTTCTAACGACCCTCTTTATAGTTATTGGAGTCTATACGTCTAATGTGGTGGGAATACCGTCTTTCACTTCTCCTTAAATTTTTCGGGGATCTACTTTCACTGTCACCTCTCGCTTTTTCAACCGAATTTCGAGTTGTAAGTCTTTTGCTTCTAGTGCCATAGGCCAGAGTAGTGAAGTATCCTTTATCTACCCCTTTGTCACCTTTGTCACAGTGTGAAATTAACACCCCCGAGGTTTTAGTGACGTCTACCACTGACGTCGGTACTTTAATTTTCTACGAATGAGGAACCTTCCTTTCAATACTGGTTGGATCTATCGTATAACTTTTCGTCTCTGTAATGAAACGGTTGTTTCCAGGTAGATCAGTCCCGATACCAAAAAGGTCACCAGTACATACCTACACTCTCAACCTGACACTTCTTTCGACTCACGGCTTCTTAACTACGAAAACTTGACACCACAACCTCTACTGAGAACTGTCAGGGAACCTGACGTTCCTCTAGGTTGGTCAGGTAAGACTTCCTCTAGTTGGGACCCTAAAGAAACCTTCTTTACTACGATTTCGACTTTGAGGTCATGAAACCGGTGAAGTACGCTCCTCAACTGAGTAACCTTTTCTGAGACTACGACCCTCCCTAACCCCCGTCCTCCTCTTCCCCTGCTGTCTCCTACTCTACCGACCTACCGTAGTGACTGAACTACCTACACTCAGACTCACTTGAGGTCCACAACCACTACCTATCCCTCCGGACCGCACGACGCTAAGTACCCCAGCGTTTCTCTGCCTGTGTTGACTCACTGACTTCACTTGACTTGACTTGACTTGACACCAGCTAGATACCGCAATACAATCAAAATCTATAAGTCGTTTCACTAAGTCAATACGTATATATACCTAGATAATAAAAAGTTTAAGAAAACGGGATATCTAATAGTTCCTTATATCTCATCCTCAGGGACAAGACATGTCATCTAGGAACAACTAATAGATAAAATATATAAATCATCATACGTATATAATTAGAGTTTAAGAATGAAATAAGGAGGGTGAAAGGGAGAAACCGTTAGTATTAAACAAAAGATTCAGACCCTCAGACAAAGACAAAAGATTTATTCAAGTACACGTAATAAAAAAATATAAGGTGTATATTCACTATACTATAAACAGATAACGTTGAAGGATTTGAAGGATATAAGGAGAGTGATTGGAGTATGAAGTATGTCGGACATCTCCTGAACTCTGAGAACATAATTTTCGATCAGGAGGTGAATCCGAGCTTTACTTTATGTGAGAGACCAGAACTAGAGTTCCTGAAATAGGGGAGAAAATAAAAATTATCATGTAAAAGAATAGATAGAGAAGGTTGTTAAACTTAGGAATCACACATCTACGTTAAAGAAAACAGGGACCTTTATAAAGGTTTCTTATCGATCCTTTACATGTAAAAATACATGCTAGTTACTCTTAAGTAAATTCCTGAAATCCGTGTCTGATTCTATGAGTCTTAAGTCAAAACTTTTGAGTGAAAATAGAGTCCTCGACTTGACAAACATAGTCTAGTTTTCACTACATCCAAGTAGTTTATCGTCAAATAATGTTACTAAGTCCGATTTCTACTACTGGGTAGTCATACCTTGACTCTAAGAAACGTATATCTCTCGTCGTCTTCGGTACCGGAAGGGACCACCGAGTCTGCCGTTTCGCAGACGAATGTTACACCCTTTGGGCCCAAGCTAAGGACCCAACCCTCCTTGGGGACCTCTTCCTTTACCGTTGGGTGAGGTCATGTGAACGGACCTTTTAGGGTACCTGCCTCCTAGGACCGTCGGATATCAGGTACCCCAGCGTTTCTCAGGCTGTGTTGACTTACTGAAGTGAAAGTGAAAGTCTACGGTACAACATCTCTTCTATACGGTTCCTCTCCTGTTACTGTTCTGTACATCCTGGTAAAGTACACCCTTTCAGTTTCTTCTCTTTAAACCTTTCGTTTTACTCTTCCCCGTTTATTTCTCCCCTCTCATAGACTAGTCCACTCGTCTATAATGGCGTAGGATTTCTTCTACAAAGTTCTTACTCTCTAACTATCCTAGTATACCGAAGTCCACTTACGGGTTTTGGGGTTTTCATCGGTAAAATGTATCTCTCCACGAGTTTCTGATTTAAGAACTCGTGTGGTTATATGTTTCACGTTCTTAGACGTCTTATGGTCGTAGAAAGTCCCTACAGTTGAACAACTTGTAGTCGAGATACAACTCAACATCTACCTGTCCAAATGTCTTCTTTCTATTCTATCAGTTGTAATAGACCCAAAAGACTCTTATTTACACTATGATCTACATCTTTAATGAACAATACTAATAATATCCAGAAAACGTGTGAACCAAAATATTTCCACTAGTCATAATCAAGTGAGTCCTCCTCTTGTGAAGTAAGGGATTCTTTATATATATAAAAAATTAAAACACTACATGATTTAACGGGGATTCCGTTTACTTAGAAAAAAATTTTTTTTAATACCTCTCTGACACTTAAGATTTTTGTTTACTTGGTGAAGTACTGAATATACAAATTTATTACCGACAACCAAACTACATTTCTTGTACTCTCAATCAAAACCGGAATGAGTTTTTACCTTTTTTATTAGTATATTCTTTCGAAATTGTTGTACCAACACTACACTTGTAAATTCTTATTTATATGGATTCTACTGAGAAGTCATTATTTATTAAATGTGATTTTTAAGGGAGATAAAAATCTCTCTTATCGATTTATTTAAGTCACATACACAACGATTACTAGTGCATTACCCGTCTCTGAAAAGGTTGATTGACAAAGTATATATAAACCACCGATATCACATCCTAATCCCATAGAAAATCGTACGACTGAATTACGATACAGACTTACCAGTCCTAATCATCGTTTACGATGATTGAGTATGTAGATACCAAAAACACATTAATCTCGTTACGGTTGGTCTACGGGATCTCTAAGAACTCGGTTCGTTCAATGTCCTCTTTTTGGACTCCGTTTTTTTTTAACTTTCTGTAGTCTCCCCGGGAACTCCTTCAGTGAGGTCAAAGTATTCGTGACTACAAGGTCGTACTTGTAAAGATTTTACATATAAAGGATCCGGTAAACCTCGTTTATGTTTCTGTACCATCCAAAGTTTTGGAGTAAGTTTCCCCTCTTTTCTGTAAAACGGTTAATGTAGTTTTAAAATGACCAAAACGTGTCGAAATTAAATCCGGTCGACTTACATTGTGGTGCGATTAGGGTATGTGGGTGATATAATTTCAGTGACCTATTTTATTAACGAAGATTTTATGTAATTATATTTACTGGTTAAATCGTTTGTCGACTTATGGTATAAAGAAAAAAAAAAGGAAGATGTCATTCCCAACGAAATGGTGTTTGTAGAACCTTCTTGTACCCAAGAGGGTAGACGACGTTTAATTACACTTAGTCTAGGATCTCAGTATAACGGAAAACAGATAAGACCCACGTATTTTGTATGTTCGGCTTCACTTCCATTTATTCTACGGGACGGTAAGTGACATACGATTCTTCGAGTGAGACAATTTATCTGACGTCACGTGGGACCCTTTACAACCTAGTCACGGACGCCAAGATAAACAAGTCCATCGAGTAGAACTTTCGTACGGGTTGGAGTCGACATCTGAACCTTCTATGTTTTGTTCGTTAAACCTAAAAGGTTCAGTAGTCAGGGACGTTTCCGTCCTTCCTCAGGTCATTACTGTTTCTGAGGAGATTAAGAATTCATTGGTTGGAGGTATTCTACCCCTAGTAGCCTTCTTTGTCGAAGAAGACATTCGAGTACACACACACACACACACACACACACACACACACACACACGACAGTAGAGGTATTCCCACTGACTTTTCACGAAAGATAGTAAAGGTTGTAGACACGACTAACGACGACAAGGTTGTGTTCGAAAGTCTAAAACACAGTGTCGACGTCACTTCGACTGTTAACCGCACCGTCCTCTGGGGGGGAGGACACATGACGTATTTCGAAGGTCATGGTCACAATTCTCAAGTTTCGGAAAGTGTTTTCATTTAGAAACGTCCGTTACGGTACTATATAAGTTTGTCCAAATTGTTACTGACTTTTAGACCGGGTACGATGTACCTTCATACCACTGGAGACTTTATTTTCGTTGGTTTGTGTGTACGTGTTTTTAGTAACAAAACGTCTAATTACATTTGATTCCTTTATACGGTTCTTTATAAATAAACTACCCTAAATATAGATACGAACCTTTGACATTACCTCTATACAATCCATGTCTATAAGATATAGTTTTGTATAATTAAAATCTTTGTAAAGGTGGTGGTAAAACACCTTTATCCTTCAAAATATAAAGATTCTAAAGTATCGACATTGAACTTAGACCTCATCATTCTTTTTATTATTTGAACAGGATGACACATAATTACTTATACAGTGTGTGTACAATTTAATAAAATTTTACCTACAAGCTTGTTTCCTATAATTACTAAAAATCCACACAAAACTCTTTAAAAAAAAATTAACCGTATAAAATAAGACACACACCTGACATAAGTTTAATAATAACTTGAACTTGGGTCTTTGTTTGTGTAAAAGAGATAAAAAAAATTGAGAAGGGAATAAATTCTTTATGTAATCTTGAACGTATTTTACTTATTCTTTTAAATGGCTATGTGGTTTCTTTATTCAAAATGTCAATACGATCAGTCAAGTCAAGTCAACGAGTCAGTACAGACTGGGAAACGTTGGGGTACCTGACGTCGTGTGGTCCGAAGGGACAGGTAGTGGTTGAGGGACCTCGAATGAGTTTGAGTACAAGTTCAGCCACTACGGTAGGTTGGTAGAGTAGGAGACAGTAGGGAAAGAAGAGGACAGAAGTCAGAAAAGGTCGTAGTCCTAGAAAAGGTTACGACAACCAGTTAAGGTTTATACATGTGACTGAGAGATACGTTTCATAAAACATCGGACCACCATTCAAAAATTTTCTTTAGTTTGTATATAGACCGGGAGTTCGTCAAAATTCAACTCTACACCATCTTCTATTCGTGTAGTTAATAATATATTCTTTTCTAGTGTTAAAACTCCTACCGGTTAAATCAAAAAAACTTTCTAATATCTGAAATGTCAGTATTAATGGTACAGGTTTAGTGTAAGACACTGATAGTCGACACATTAACATCCTTTCAATAATCCGTAAATAGTACTTCTCTTATCGGGAAAGAGACCAAAATACCGTTACGGGAAGAACATTAAATGTTATCTGTCGGAGTGTCAGAATCCTTTGAACACAGAGGTCAATAACCCATCCCACGTACTAGATTAACCCCGGTTTTTCTTATTAAAGAACTATAAAAAAGATTTAAATTACCTATTCTAAGTAAAAAAATATCCGTTCTATGGGATTCCTAATCTTAGTATCGGTGAATTTTTATAATCAACGTTTGTTTATCCCTATAGATAGTACTTTTTTATTCGGTCATAAATCTTTCTTTTTCTTTGTTCTTTCCTAAGACTGTCACACATCCAGGGACCAATTTTAATAAAGATTCGATAATTATCAAAAGAAGTTGGAAAGTGTTTCAAATTGTTGCACTGGTTAACTCATTGAAAAAAAGGTTCATTTACCACAAACTCGACAAAGATAGTGTAGACGAGTTTCCTAAAGTTGATTATATCCGTTTACTGAATATGTAGAACTAATTTTATCCGACATAAAATCAAAAGTTAATAATCAACTTATTTTGTGTGTGTAAAAAATTGGACTTCTTTTAGGTGACCTTCTCTTTTTCTTGTGTATTAAGGGTTTATCGACGATACTTTGTTATTTTAAGTGATCCTATTTGTCTTAGGTACATAGTTTTATCTCTCATATTACTTCTTTATCTCGTTTTTGTTTTCAGTCTTTAATATATTGTTCTACCATACCATTCTGATTTGTATTCGTAACATTGTATTATAATTAGTTATTTTTTAGATTGTCTTTTTTTGGAATTAAACCCGTATTTTGTAGTTTTAGGAGATCATATAAGACAAGTATAATTTCAGTAGATTACACATTTATATTTACTAATTTTATGTACGTAAATGGAGATACTACTGTACATAAAAATAACTTACCGGATTTTTGATCTTTTAAAGAAAAGTTTCTCTTAAAAACACAACGAATACTTTTCACCTTTTATTATGGTAATTATACCGTCTTTGAATTTAAAGACGTTCTTTTCTACTCTGACTCCTGTCATAGAATTTAGAACAGACTCTTCGTTCGTATGTAAGAGTATCACACTTGGATGATCTTGAAAGTCTCATCATTCGTCGTTAAAACACGACTCCATCGACTTCCTGTAAGTCTTTACAAGTTCGTAAGCGTTTTATGGTGATGAGTGTTGGAAGAACTTTTTCATCCGGTCTTTTCTGTACTTAATATTAATTCTTTCGTTTCTTCTCCTTACAACACCACAGGGTTCTCTCATCATGGAGTTGTGAACAATAGATCAGGTACGAGGATGGTTGACCCTCGTACTGTCCCGTTATTTAGTTCTCCGATCTAAACCCCCGTTCCTTGTCACTGAATTAAAGTCTTCGGTCTCCTGTCTCTTCTTCCGTTTGATCACATCACAGGGTTTCTTGGTAGAATGGGTTCAATCTTGAGTCCCCTCCCACACGGTCGTTCTGGGACCTTCCCTACACTAATAGGAACGAAGAACGTTGACAGGTACTCCAAACAAGTTCTGTAAGGATATTTGTTGGTGGTTCTGTGTACAATAAGAGACAAACCGTTGAAAAATAGAGATATACTTACTTTTCATGATGGGGAAATTTCCAATTCGGACCCGTCGTCTTGAAACTCTTTCCCGATAATACAAACGAAATTCGGTATCCGTTGTAAGGAAATGTTTCCACGTCTCAGTCGTACTGATTCGTATCAGTTAGTTCGTGTTTCAAATCTCGACTTCTTATCTAGGTTATACCTAGTCCAAATAAGAGACGATGTTCTTTTCTTTTTTCTTCATTTCAGCTAACCAGTAGAGGGTGAGAAACGTTGGGGTACCTGACATCGTATGGTGTAAGAAGGTAGGTACCCTAAAAGGTCCGTTATTATGACCTCACCCAATGGTAGAGACAATGTTCGAGTGTCGTTTGAGACTCTCAGAAGAGATACTAAACATTAAGATTGAGGAAACCAGTACACTATCAAAGGACTGAGTTAAATTTGTATTACATTGTAAACTTAACCTCGAGAGTTTTCTTTCTGACCTCGGGAGAGACCATCGGTTTCAGGGATTTATCCGGGTCTAAAAGAAAATTTAATTCACAATACCATTCTATTACATAATGAAAGAAAATAATTTTAATCAAACAAAATTAAGTTCCTATTAGCGAAATGTTATAACACTACCGAAAACGATATGTAGTTGTACTTAGTTGTCTATAGGTACACAGGAGGGTAGGACTTGGGGAGAAGGTAGACCCAACAGAGTCTCGTGGACGAAACCCACGGGACGAAGTATGTAGTTTAAACGTGACCAGTATATCAAATGTATACCATTAAAAACTAAAATAACCAGACAGTAGAAACCTCTTTCAGTCAGAATCCATAATTTCTTATATCTATTAGGACTCTTTCCTATCTTTTTTCACTCTCAGGGTCAAAGGAGATTCAATGATATCTATAAGTGAACGGAATACGATTCCGTATTCGTCGGTCGGGATCGTCGATGTTTTTAAAAAAGGGTAAATAAAATAGTAATCTCCGTAAATGTAGTAGGAATACCATTATTCATGTGTCCTTTATCACATTGTTTTAGTAAGATATAACGTATTGTTTATAAAGATAAAAAAGTTGTATTCTAAAGTATGGTTTTTACTCAAGTTACATGTAACAACAAACTTTAAGTTCCACATGGAAAAAGAAAAAACGGGAAACTGTAAGGTCCATCCGGGTCCTTTAGAGGACATAATTTTAGTAGTAAAGTCGTATTTAAAAGACCTTTTTCTTTTTTTCACTCTTCTCTCTTTGTCTTCTTCTATCTTCTCCTATTTTTTCCTCTCACCCTTTTCTGTATCGTCTTTTATATATTCTTTTGTTATAGTATCTTACCGACTTTATCTTAGAAAACGATAAATATCCATATTTAGTACTGTCAATTATGTACTTCCATCAAAACTCGTAAATAAGGTTTGACGATAAATTTGTAAGTAATAAAAAAAAAAAATACTAGTATCGTAGTAATTGAAAACAATGTCCTTTGAAACTCTTCTTGAGTTTATAAAAATTATCAAACATATGTTTACTTTATAGATAGTGTAACCATTATATAAACAGAAAGTTTTCGACCGATTGTCACGGTCTTCTAAGTTTATTTAAATATGACCTCAGTGTCTCTGAGTTTTAAAATAGGTTTTTTCAAGTACACTGATTAAAAACACGGTACCATTGAAAAAACCTAAAACACTCTAAGGAGAGTATTTCTGTGGATACGTAAACTTAGTAACGTATATAACCAAAATTAAGGTAATAAAGGGAATTGGATGGAGGTTTTTAAAAGATCATTAAACATGGATACAAAAGGATCACAACACTACTTGTAAGAACACACGAAACATAAATAAAAATAAGAATAACGTTGTGGTACGTTATTCTTTAGAATAAAGGGATTGGTCACTAGTTTGGGGTGTGGGGGAAGTCACCTTCGTACCTCAGAATTGGTGACCTGGTGGTCCCTTCAGGGACATCGGTAAAAATTTTGTTTAAAACTGAGTCGCTTATGAATTCGTGTGTGTGTTCGAGTGTACGTATGTAAGGTTTTATCACTAAATATTTATTTCTTTAGAAGTTTCGTTCATTGGTTCATAAATATATAATCTCGTAAAATAAGAGTTAACAAAATATAGTAATATCTATTAGTGTCAGTGAAAGAACAACCCATTTTGGGTTATTTTAGAGATTCATACTATTTGTAAAAAAAGAAAGGGTTTTACATTTGTCCAACTCGTCCACACTCGGAAAACAATGCTACCCCGTTTCCAGTTATTAGATAAGAAGTAAAAGACACCATACGGGAGTTCCTCTTCTTACAGTTCTTGCAACGGTATAAACATCGTCTCCCGTCAAGACATTTAATTCCTTATGACTTCTTTCTCTTCAACATCCTCTCCTCCACAAATTCATATAATTCAATCAATCCCTAAACTATATAAACCGTTCAGTGTAGGTGAATCAAATGACTCAGGGATGACTCATATACTAGTATACATTTTCTTACGTGAAATGTCAGAACTTTTTTCGGTACTTGATAGATTTACTCGAGACGAGAACCAAGGAACTCACTTGATACAATTTAGAATTGAGAAATAAAAAAGTCTCAATTATACGTGTAAAAATATAAGTAGAACGTTGGATAATCTAAACTTCGTTTAAGTTTATCCGGATTACCCTGTATAAGGAGATAAACTGGTTTATAAAATATGTGTGTTTTATCCATATTTTTCTTTCTGTCTTCACCTTTGTTAAGTGTTCAAGATCTATTTATTCTTACCTTCTTCGTCCTAGTTAATAAACACCCACCAAAAGTACTCTTTCTGTACCTCTTGTTAATAAGATTTCCATTAATTAGACTAAACGGTTTCGGATCGATATTTTAGTATTTTACGTTAATATCGGGTTATTCCTCAATTTTCAAATATTTTAATGATGTCTACATCATACTCTTACTCTGGATCGAGACACTGATTAATCTCAACACACTTGAAGTTCTACTACAGTTTGTAGAGACACAGGGAGAATGAAAGTAGACCTTTTACCCCTATTTTTAACATGGAAGGAATGTTCCAACAAAACTTCTATTTTCTTTTTTTGTGTATATTTCACGAATTTTATCGTACACCTTTCATGAGTTTTTTCGATTCGTACGTAAATAGTAAATCTATAAACGTTACTATTCGTATGTAACATAAAAAATTATATTTGAATAAATAAAATTAACCTCCAATTAATGAAATGTTATAACACAACCAAAACGGTATGTAGTTGTACTTAAACGGTGTCCATATGTGCACAAGGGGTAGGACTTGGGGGAGGGTGGAGGGAAGGACATGGTAGGGAGACCCATCACGGTCACGTGGTCGGGGTTCGTAGGTCATAGGACGTAGTTTGGACCTGACCGCTAAGTAAGGAATATACTATAATATGTACAAAGTTACGGTAAGAGGGTTTAGTAGGGTGGGAACGGGAGAGGGTGTCTCAGGTTTTCTGACAAGATATGTAGACGTAGAGAAAACGACAGAACGTATGTCTCAATAGTAATGGTAGAAAATATAAGGTATATATACAGAATCATATGACATAACCGCAAAAAGAAAGACCGAATGAAGTGAGACATATTAACCGAGGTCAAAGTAGGTGGAGTAATCTTGACTAAGTTTACATAAGAAAAATTACCGACTCATTATGAGGTAACACATATACATGGTGTCGAAAGAATAGGTAAGTAGACGACTACCTGTAGATCCAACGAAGGTACAGGACCGATAATATTTGTCACAACGCTACTTGTAACCCCATGTGTACAGAGAAAGTTAAGACCAAAGGAGTCACACATACGGGTCGTCACCCTAAAGACTCAGTATTCCGTCAAGATAAAGGTCAAAAAATTCCTTAGAGGTGTGACAAGAGGTATCACCGACATGATCACACGTAAGGGTGGTTGTCACATTCTCCCAAGGGAAAGGAGGTGTGACAGAGGTCGTAAATAACGAACATCTGAAAACCTAGCGTCGGTAAGACTCACCGCACTTTACCATGGTGTAACACCAAAACTAAACGTAAAGAGACTATTACTCACTACAACTCGTAGAAAAGTACACAAACAATCGGTAGACATACAGAAGAAACCTCTTTACAAATAAATCAAGAAACCGAGTAAAAAACTAACCCACCAAAGAAAAAGACCTTAACGCGAAGTCCTCAACGAACATATAAAAACTCTAATGAACAAACAGTCAACGAAGTAAACGACAATAAAAGAGGGTAAGACTTCTAACAGAAAAGTGGAACGAATATCATAGGAAACAACACGTCTTCGAAAATTAAAATTAATTCAGGGTAAACAAATAAAAACGAAAATAAAGGTTATAAGACCCTCCACCCAGTATCTCCTAGGACGACGCTAAATACAGTCTCTCACAAAACGGATACAAGAGGAGATTCTCAAAATATCAAAGACCAGAATGTAAATCTAGAAATTAGGTAAAACTCAAATAAAAACACATGCCACTATCTTTCACTAGATCAAAGTAAGAAAATGTTCACCAACTGGTCAAAAGGGTCGTGGTGAACAATTTCTCTAACAGAAATTGGGTAACATATAAGAACGGAGGAAACAGTTTCTATTCCACAGGTATCCACGCACCTAAATAGAGACTCGAAAGATAAAACAAGGTAACTAGATATAAAGACAGAAACACGGTCATGGTATGACAGAACTACTGACACCGAAACATCATCTCGGACTTCAGTCCGTCCAACTAAGGAGGTCAAGGTACCAAGAAAGAGTTCTAACGAAACCGATAAACTCAAAAAAACATAAAGGTATGTTTAACACTTTAATAAACAAGATCGAGACACTTTGTCGTCGTCGTCGTCGTCGTCGTCGAACTATCCCTAACATAACTCAGATATCTAACGAAACCCATCATATGAGTAAAAATGATATAACTAAGAAGACTAGGTACTTGTTTAACTTTTCATTTTCGGTATACTAATAGAGTTATCTACGTCTCTTTCGGAAATTGTTTTAAGTTGTAGGTAAATACTATTTTTGAGAGGTCTTTCGTCCTTGTCTTCCTTGTATGGAGTTGTATTATTTTCGATATATACTGTTTGGGTGTCGTTTGTAATAGGAGTTACCACTTTTTAACTTACGTAAAGGGGATTTCAGTCCTTGTGTTGTTCCCACGGGTGAAAGTGGTGACATAAGTTGTATCAAAACCTTCAAAACCGGTGTCGTTAGTCTCGTCTTTTTCTTTATTTTCCTTAGGTTTAACCTTTTCTTCTTCATTTTGAGAGTGACAAACGACTACTGTACTAGGAGATGTATCTTTTGGGATTTCTGAGGTGGTCTTTTAATGATCTCGATTAGTTACTTCTGTCTTTTCAACGTCCTATATTTTAGTTGTGTGTCTTTAGGGAACGTAAGGATATGTGATTATTGCTCTTTTATCTTTCTTTTTAATTCCTTTGTTAAGGTAAGTGGTAACGTTGCTTTACTTATTTTATGAATCCTTATATAGATGGATTTCTTTGATTTCTGGATATATATCTTTTGATATTTTGTGACCACTTTCTTTAGTTCTCCTGTGATTATCTACCTCTTTGTAGGTAACATAGCAACTCTCCATAGACCGAGTCATTATTAATACAATCTGATATGAATCAGTTACTTTGAGTATAACAAAATTAATTATTCACATGTATTATCAATTATTTAAATGTGTTCTAAGTTCGTATTACTATTTCTTTATTACATTAAATTGACTTCATGTTTACTTTTTATAGAACTAGTAACGTACCCGATAATATTTATAAATTGTAGACTGGTTGGTCTCATGTACGGTTCGTGAAGTAACATCCCATTGTTTACAAACTATCCGAGGACAGGTATTAATTACTTTCTGTTACTTGACTTATTTCTCTTCACATTAGTTTCACTTCATACATACATATGTATGTACATATGTATATGACAAGACAGACACGAATCAGCGAGTTAACACAGGGTGAGAAACGCTGGGGTACCCCTAAGAGGTTCGTTCTTATGACCTCACCCAACGGACACTGGAAGAGGTCCCCTAGAAGGGTTGGGTCCCTAGTTTGGGTCCAAAGGACGTAACCTCCGTCTAAGAAATGGTAGACTCGGTGGTCCCTTCGAGTGCTTATGGCCTTACCCATCAGATAGGGAAGAAGTCCCGGAGAAGGTCCGGGTCCTTAACTTGGTCTTATAGGACGTAACGTCCGTTTAAGAACTGGTCAACTCAGTGATTCCTTCAGTATTCATATATATATGTATATATGTGTGTGTGCGCGCGCACACACACGTACGAACGATTTAACGAAGTTACACAGGCTAAGAAACACTGGGAGACCTGGTATTGGGTGGTCCGAGGAGACAGGCACCCTAAGAGGTCCGTTGTTATGACCTCACCCAACGGTAAAGGAAGAGGTTCCCTAGAAGGACTGGGTCCCTACCTTTGGTTCAGAGAACACAGAGGAACTGACCGTCCGTCCAAGAAATGGTAATCGCGGTACACCCTTATGTATATACTAATTATAATTCATGATGTGTTCAAGAACCATAGGACTGGTTTCACAGACTCACTCACTTCAGCGAGTCAGCACAGGTTGAGAAACGCTGGGGTCCCTGATATCGGATAGTCCGAGGAGGCAGGTACCCTAAAAGGTCCGTTCTCACGACCTCACCTAACGGTAAAGGAAGAGGTCCCCTAGAAGGGTTGGGTCCTTAGTTTGGGCCCAGAGGACGTAACGTCCGTCTGTGAAATGGCAGACTCGATGGTCCCTTCGGGTTTCACGGACTTCATGTGGTATTTATTTTATTTGTCAAGTCGAGAGGTTTGTTGGAAGTCAAGTAAGTTATGAGGTCTGAGAAAGTAGGAAGTACCGGAAGTGTGTACGATAAAAAGTGGGGTTCATTAAAGATGAGGTCCACCAAGTCACCAATTTTTTTTTTTTTTTCTTTCTTTAGACGGACAGTTAAGTCCTCTGGGTCCAAGGAACTCAGTCTTTCTACGGGACCTCTTCCTTTACCGTTGGAAGAGGTCATAAGAACGGACCTCTTAGGGTACCTGTCTCCTCGGACTACCCTATGTTAGGTACCCCAGAGTTTCTTAACCTGTCCTGTCTCACTGACTCGTGTGTTAGTTAAAGATGAGTAGAGAACCTCAATTGAATTTTACAGTCAAGGACTTTTTTTATAAGAGACTAGAGATTAGGGGTCTCCGGTTTTGAGGGAGTCTTTAGGGAGACGACATTGGTCGTACCATATTTAAAGGAGAGTATTCCTATGAAAGTTATGGGACCGTGAAAGGAAACAGAATCCCAGGAAACCTTTTAAGATCTTGTTCGCACTACTAACTTAAAGTGTTCCGGGGTACAATTGTTCCGACGTCTCATGAGACTACTCCCTTTGTACGACTCAGGTATTTCGTTCTCAAGTTTGAGTGTAGAATAAAATTTGACATATAAGACTAAGTTATATAGTAGAGAGACGGTGGACAAAAACATTTATGTCAAATTGGTGGTGTGAGTACGAAGGTATAGTATTATCGTCCCAACTCATCTATACTGTCAGGTGGTGTGTCAGGAACTTCGGATTTTACAAACGGTAACACTGGAAATTTCTTTTTGAACGTTTGGTGAAGGAATTAGGTAGTATCTTTGAGAGACCAAGAGACTGAATTTGAATCTTCCATTTCGGAACTCAAATAGTACAAGAAGGACTCTTGAGAGCTCACTTCTGTCTTCGTTGGTACAGTGAACTTACAAGCTCCTTAAATAAAAGTGGTAACACCGTTGGTAAGATAAATGTTTTCGCGACGATCGTTATCCGTGAAGTAGAGACTATCAGTGTCTATTATTAAAAAAAAAACGGTGTTTTACGGTATACTACAATAATAGTATAAAAGGTAAACATTACAACGACGGTGACGATAAATCAGCGATTCATTGCAGGCTGAGGAACGGTGAGGTAACTGACATCGGACGGTACGAGGAGACAGGTACTTAAAAGGGTCCGTTCTTATGATGTCACCCAACGGTAAAGGAAGAGGTCCCCTAGAAAGGATGGGTCTCTAACTTGAACCCAGAGGACGAACCGTCCGTCTAAGAAATGACGACTCGGTGGACTCTTCGGAGATAAACATTAACTTACGAAACTTTAGGTTAATCTGTTTTCCAGGGTTTAAAGTTAGTAGTTCCAAACCAAAGGACCCTACCGAGAATCTGGGTTCATAATGTAGTCAGTCCCAGAGTAATTCCGTTTTTTGTTTGTTTGTTTTTCTGAGATCTATAAAAACTGACCTATGTATGTGATTCGGTTAAAGTGTAAAAACTAAGACAATAAAAGTCGTAGATTGAGAATAATCTTCGGGGTCGTTCTACCGTCCGCGATCTCGTCGTCGACACGTCGCGACCTCTCTAAAACTCCTCTATGGAGTACAGGTTCCCGTTTCCTCTTCGGAGTCCTTCTACCATCCTCTCCGTTTTAACGCAAATCTTAGTTTGGGGTATGGACGGTCTTTTCGAGTCTCTCGAGTTTGTTTGGAACACGCGTCGTCCTAGGTCTCTGGGGTGTCTCTGACTCTGTCTTGACACAAACTCACAGAAGACGTCTCTATGTACAGTAGTCACCTGACAACGTTCCCGTCCCCGAGACCCACGTCGTCTGGACCCATACCGTATTCGGAGAACCTCCTCCAGTGGCAATTGGGGTGATATCTCGACGGTCTTGAATGTGTCCTGACCCCTTTGTCTGAGAACCTCTCGTATTTATCTTTGAACACCCATGGTCCTGGGTCTCTTTCCTCGTCACTGGGTCTGAACGGGCACTCACAGGTCCTCATAGGTCGTCTCCGTACCCAAACACCACCGGACGACGTCCCAACCCCTGTGACTCACATCGTCACATACGTACCCTGGGAAACTTCCTCCAGCGGTAATAGAAGTAAAAGAGGTGATATCAAAACACTTTAATTTCACTTCAACGAGTCAGTACAGGTTGAGAAACACTGGCACCTGACATCGGGTGATTCGGAGAGGTAGGTACCCTAAGAGATCCGTTCTTATGACCTCAGCCAACGGTAAAGGAAGAGGTATCAAACCGGGGTCCATTTATTGTCCCTCCCTTGGGTAGTTGTCTTTTAACCTAATTTCTCAATGACTTGTACCGGGTTGGGTAGTCTTGTTGTGGGTCAAAGGGGGAGTCCGTGAGAGAAAGTAGTCCTTCTAAGGTATTCAGAGAATAGGAGGAGGTAATCTCCCGACGACGACGACGACGATTCAACGAAGTCACACAGACTGAGACACGCTGGGGTGTCTGTCGTCGGGTAGCCCGAGGTGGTAGGGACCCTAAGAGGTCCGTTCTTGTGACCTCACCCAACGGTAAAGGAAGAGGTTACATACTTTCACTTTTCACTTTCACTTCAACGAGTCAGTAGAGGCTGAGAAGCACTGGGGTACCTGACGTCGGATGGTCCGAGAAGACAGGTACCCTCAAAGGTCCGTTCTCATGACCTCACCCCACGGTAACAGAAGAGGCGGTAGTCTCCCGTCTGTCTGAATTTTGGTGTCAGTGTCTTTTGGTTGGTCACACTAGTGTACCTGGTGTCGGAACAGATTAAGTTACTTTGATACTCGGTACGGGTACATGCCGGTAGGTTCTACCTACCCAGTACCACCTCTCCAGACTGTCTTACACCAGGTGACCTCTTCCCTTACCGTTTGGTGAAGTCATAAGAACGGAACTCTTGGGGTACTTGTCATACTTTTTAGTTTTTCTATCCTGTGACTTTCTACTTGAGGGGTCCAGTCATCCACGGGTTATACGATGACCTCTAGTCACCTTTTTATTGAGGTCTTTCTTACTTCCCTACCTCGGTTTCGTTTTTGTTGTGGGTCAACACCTACACTGACCACTATCTTGATTTCAGACTACGACATTTCTCATTATAACGTATCCTTGGACTTTACAATCCAAGTACTTAGTTCCGTTTAACCTTCACCAGTTTGTCCTCTACCGTCCTCGTTTGTAACTGTAAAATCCTTAGTCGTTTGATTTTACCTGACCTTACCCATTTAAGTTGAGTTTACTGGTAATATAGATGATGACACCCGTACTTAGGGAATCTTCTTTACCTCATCGGTAGTATCAGTTGTTTTCTCAGACTTTACATCATGAACTTACGTTTGAGTTTTTACTGTCTTAATAGAGATAAACAAAGGTTCCGTTTGGTAAGTTATAGTGACATTAGGTTCAAATACAGGACTGGTCATTGCGACTTCTTCGACTTCAACTTACCAATATACTTCTGGATGTTCTGGAAGATCTTGATTGTGGGGGTTTTTCTACAGGAAAAGTAATATTCCCTTACCTTACGTTTTCATCCTTCAGTTCTCTATGGATCTCATTGTCCCTTTAAACCGGAACCTCACATTTTACTTCGTCCTGTTTCCGATTATTTCAAAACGGTTCTCTTGTATGATCAGTATTGTTTGTGGGAGAAGGTTGTTGTGTTCTTTTCTGAGATGTGTACCTATAGTGGACTACCAGTTATGGCTTTACTTTGACTAATACAAGAAACGTCGGTTTCTACCTCTTCGAGAGATGTCAGTCGTTTTTGTTCTGGACCTCGACTGACACCGAGTCTAGTACTTTAGGAATAACAGTTTAAGTCTGAATTTAACTTCTTTCATCCCTTTTGGTGATCTGGTAAGACCATACTGGGTTTAGTTTGGGGAATGTTAATATGTCACCTTCACTCTTTATCTAAGTTCCCTAATCCGGACTATCTCACGGACTTCTTGATACCTACCTCCAAACACTGCAACATGTCCTCGGTCACTAGTTCTGGTAGGGGTTCTTTTTCTTTACGTTTTTCCGTTTTATCAACAGAGTCCTCCGGAATGTTTATCGACTCTTTTCTTCACTTTCCGTTTACTCTTTTCCTTTCTATGTGGGTAGACTTACGTCTCAAGGTTTCTTATTATTCCTCTCTATTCTTTCGGAAGAGTCACTAGTTACGTTTCTTTATCTCCTTTTATGATCTTATCTTTTCTGATCTCTAAAAAGTTCTTTTAATCTCTATAATTCCCTTATAAAATACGTTTCTACCCGAGTTATTTCTTGTCTTTATCATACCTGGATTGTCTTCGTCTTCTATAATTCTTCTCCACCGTTCCTTATGTGTCTTCTTGATATGTTTTTTCTAGAATGAGTCTATTAATGCTACCACACTAGTGGATCTCGGTCTGTAGGACCTTACACTTCAGTTCACCCGGAATCCTTCCTTCCAGCGAGTCAGCACAGGATGAGAAACGCTGGGACACCTGACGTTGGACGGTCCGAGGAGACAGGTACCCTAAAAGGTCCGTTATCGTGACCTCACCTAACGGTAAAGGAAGAGGTCACCTAGAAGGGCTGGGTCCCTAGCTTAGGACCAGAGGGCGTAACATCTGTCTGCGAAATGGCAGACTCGGTAGTCCCTCCAGATTCGTAGTGACGTTTGTTTCGATTACTTCCACTATCTTAAGGTCAACTAGATAAAGTTTAGGATTTTCTACTACGACACTTTCACGACGTGAGTTATACGGTCGTTTAAACCTTCTGAGTCTTCACTGTGTCCTGACTGACCTTTTCCAGTCAAAAGTAAGGTTAGGGTTTCTTTCCGTTATGGTTTGTTACGAGTTGATGTGTGTTAACGTGAGTAAAGTGTACGATCGTTTCATTACGAGTTTTAAGAGGTTCGGTCGGAAGCTGTCATGCACTTGATATTTGAAGGTCTACAAGTTCAACCTAAATATTTTTGTTCACCTCCGTCTCTAGTTTAACGGTTGTAGGTAACCTAGTAATTTTTTCGTTGTCTCAAAGTCCTTTTGTAGATGAAGACGAAATAACTGATATGGTTTCGGAAACTGACACACCTAGTGTTGTTTGATACCTTTTAAGATTTTCTCTATCCTATGGTCTGGTAGACTGGACGGAGGACTCTTTAGACACACGTCTAGTTCTTCGTTGTTAAACTTGATCTGTACCTTGTTGTCTGACCAAGGTTTAACCCTTTCCTCATACAGTTTCGACATATAACAGTGGAACGAATAATTTGAATGTATGTTTCATGTAGTACTCTTTACGACCTGACCTACTTCGTGTTCGACCTTAGTTCTGACGACCTTCTTTATAGTCATTGGAGTCTATACGTGTACTGTGGTGGGAGTATCGTCTTTCACTTCTTGATTTCTCGGAGAACTACTTTCACTTTCTCCTTTCACTTTTTCAACCAAATTTTGAGTCGTAAATCTTTTGATTCTAGTACCGTAGACCAGAGTAGTGAAGTACCGTTTATCTACCCCTTTGTTACCTTTATCACTGTCTGAAATATAAGAACCCGAGGTTTTAGGGACGTCTACCACTGACGTCGGTACTTTAATCTTTTACGAACAAGGAACCTTCTTTTCAATACTGGTTGGATCTGTCGTGTTATTTTTCGTCCCTGTAATGAAACGTTTGTTTACAGGTAGATCAGGTTCGATACCAAAATGGTCATCAGTACATACTTACACTCTTAACCTGATAATTCTTTCGGTTCGAGGTTTCTTAACTACGAAAACTTGACAACACAGTGTCTTCTAAGGAATCTCAGGGAACCTGACGTCCCTCTAGGTTAGTCAGGTAGGGTTTCCTTTAGTCAGGACTTATAAGTAACCTTCCTGACTACGACTTCGACTTTGAAGTTATTAAACCCGTGGACTACACTTCTTGACTAAGTAAACTTTTCTGGGACTACGACCTTTTCTAACTTCCGTCCTCCTCTTCCCCTACTGTCTCCTACTCTACTAACCTACCGTAGTGGTTGAGTTACCTGTACTCAAACTCGTTCGAGGATCTCAACCACTACCTGTCCCTCCGAACTACACGACGTCAGGTACCCCAACGTTTCTCAGCCTGTGCTGACTCGCTGACTTGACTTGACTTGAGGACAATGGTTTAAGACATAGGTAAACCTAGAACAAACCGAAGAACATTATACATAGAGATGACTTGTTACCGAATTTGAGTAATCCCTTAATAAAAAGAGTATTTTATTTCTTGGGTCTCCATCCGTCGGGTCACGAATATGTCACCAAGGGTCCACAGTAGTCCTTGGGTCCGACGAAGGTCGACAAACAGTAGGAAACTCTAGAAAGTACAGTAAATTTGATCGAGTGTCTGTACTCGAAGTCCTTAATTCAGACGTAAGGTAATCCTTTTTCTCCCTCTGGTTTCTTGTTTTTATAAGGAAACAAAAATTTATACACGAACAATTCAGATTAGAACGTATAATATTTAAAAGGGGTTCACAAAGTGACTCGTTGAACACGAGGGTTGAGAAAACGATCCTGACATATAATGCCAACGGAGAATCCCGTTCCTTCTGACCCCTTTAAAAGTGGGATCTATTTTAATTTCAAGAATATCACTCTTCTTTCCCTTACAGAGTACAGAATTGATATGACAAAGGAGAACAAGTGTTAAGTAAGAGGGGAGTCGTCAGTCTCATACGAGAGATTATCTTTTAGAATAGTATAGTCAGGAGAATATTTCGAGAAGTTATGTTAGGATAATTGAATCATATTTTATTCAAGTTTTAGGAATGACATCGACGGTCTGTAACATATGTGACAGGGGACGAGGTAAAGGTACTGAGTAAAAAATAGGATAAAGAATGGGTGGGAGACACGAAGTCAGTGTACCCGGAGGGTATTAAGGAAATCAACTCGAACTGGACGATATCAGAACGGGAGTGAGAAGTGGACTTATTGAAGAGTAAGAACTCTATAAAGAAAATTATAGTAAATGAATCTATTTCAGATGTTGAAGGGTTTAATTCGGTAATTACGGGGGTAAAGTTAGAGTATACTAAGGAAGATAAAGAGTAAATATCGTGAACGTTTTTATACAATAGTATACGAAGGATAAAATACGGACTTTTTTGAATTACCTTAGAACAAATATAGAGGATTCTCAGAGTGTCTACTTCTTCCCTCACTGAACGTGTCGATCAGAAAAGATATTCGAAATTTATGTGTGTGTGTATGTCTGTGTGTGTGTGTGGGTGTGTGTGTGTGGTATTGAATCGCGAATGGAATCTTTCGATCTTGTGACCCTCTAAAAATAAAGGAGATTTAGTCGTGTCTTCGTCCTCTAGTCTGTGGAAAGAACATCAAGAAAGGTTTGACAGGGACTAGGACACTAGACAGTCGGTCGGTAACCAGAAGAATACCAGACGAAAGGTCACATTTTGGAGACAGCGACGACCCTTCTCCATAAGTTTGTCCCACGTGGGTGACCAGAACAACGGACCCAGACAGGGATATATTAAATATTCTAACCACACTTAGTGTCAACTCGATACAAACTTAGAAAAGAGTCGACACATCAGGAAATATTTCTATTTAATCTTTGTAAATGTTTAGAAGAGATTTCTAAAGAAGAAACTGGTTCGACATTGAGATGAAAAACTCCCAGATTAAGTTGACTAACGACAATACTCCAATTTACATTAAAAGTGGTTCCAAAATACTATATATTTAGGAGAGACGATGTATCTACTCTTCGTCATGTATGACTCACACTATTTGATACTAAAAGTATAAAAAAAAAGATTACCTCATAACCGGTCTCTACTTTCACTTTCTCGTCTCACTTTTTCAACCGAATTTCGAGTTGTAAGTCTTTTAATTCTAGTACCGTAGACCAGGGTAGTGAAGTGTCCTTTATCTACCCCTTTGTCACCTTTGTCACAGTCTGAAATAAAAACTCCCGAGGTTTTAGTGACGTCTACCACTAACGTCGGTACTTTAATTTTCTACGAATGAGGAACCCTCCTTTCAATACTGGTTGGATCTATCGTATAAGTTTTCGTCTCTGTAATGAAACGGTTGTTTACAGGTAGATCAATTCCTATACCATAACGGTCACCAGTACATACCTACACTCTCAACGAGATACTTCTTTCGACTCTCGGCTTCTTAACTACGAAAACTTGACACCACAACCTCTTCTGAGAACTCTCATGGAACCTGACGTCCCTCTAGGTTGGTCAGGTAAAACTTCCTCTAGTTGGGACCCTAAAGAAACCTTCTTTACTGCGATTTCGACTTCGAGGTCATGAAACCGGTGGAGTACGCTTCTTAACTGAGTAACCTTTTCTGAGACTACGACCCTCCCTGACCCCCGTCCTTCTCTTCCCCTGCTGTTTCCTACTCTACCGACCTACCGTAGTGGTTGAGCTACCTGTACTCAAACTCATTTACCTGTCTCTCCGGACAGTACGACACTAAGTACCCCAGTGTTTCTCAACCTATGTTGACTCGTTGACTTGACTTGACTGACTAACCGGTCTCTCATTTCTAACGTCTACTTAGTACATTTCTGTCAGTTCTAGGAAAGTAACTGACATATTCAAGACTCTGAAGAATGGGATAAAAAACAGGGATCTCTCCTTCTTTTCTATAGGATTGTTATTCTTAGATAAATAACTACACAGAAATAAAACTTTTATCATTATCATTCTGAAATAAAAATATCTTAAACACATTTAAATAGTTCTTAATAATTTATCAACACACACGGACGATTCAGTGAGTTAGTACAGACTGAAAAACACTGGGGTACCTCACATAGGATGGTCCTAGGAGACAGGTGCCCCTAAGAGGTCCGTTCTTATGACCTCACCCAACGGTTCAGGAGGAGATTCCTAGAAGGACTAGGTCCCTAGTTTAGACGTAGAGAACAGAGGACGTAACCGTTCACCCAAGAAATGGGTGACTCGGTGGACCCTTCGGGTAATTTCACTTTCACTTCAGTAAGTCAGTACAGGCTGAGAAACGCTGGGGTACCTGACATCGGATGGTCCGAGACTCCTCGGAGAGTCAGGTACCTTAAAAGGTCCGTTCTCACCTTACGGTAAAGGAAGAGGTCCCCTAGAAGGGTTAGGTCCCTAGCTTGGGCCCAGAGGGTGTGACGTCCGTCTGTGAAATGGTAGACTCGGTGGTCCCTTCGGAATTTATATATAATTTATCAACTCGTGCACAATTTATTTTTAAGTACTGAAACATAGGATGTATATTTTCAGTACGAATTCCGTATAACCTTGACATTTAATTAAAGAAATTAATAATCGTAATTAGAAAGACGTAACAACTTTGAGGTTACAAAAGTAATGTCATGGATATTGTATAATGGATCGTATTATATATTTTAAAAAAACATATAGACAGAAGTGTTGACTAAACTTTTTAGAAACTCATGTCCCAGTATTACCAGTGATTTTGAAAAACAACTTAATAACTTAAAAATTTTCCATAAAATCTCTTTGAATATAAATTATAATATACACAAAAAATCTATCTGTGATAATTTTTATGAAGTATTTGATATTTCCTGTGACTGTTACATGATCGAATAATAAAATAAACATATTTTTATATCTCGTTAAATCAGATAGTCTATGATTTAAAAGATAATTTTACGATTCATTTCATGTTTTATAGAATCATTTAAAAGATTATGCCCCGTTTATAGTGTACCCCTTAAACTAACTGTTTACCCTACGATTCATATCCATATCATCAACTATATAGCGTTTTAAGAAACCAAAAGAAAGAGAAATCCTTCAAAAACTTTCATAAAGATCACATTGACCTCTCACCTGTGTAGTTCTTCGAAAGGATTCTAGGAGTCAAAATGAGGTCTTCATAATAGAAATTACATTTAGAAAGGGTGTTTAAACATGAACGAACAATGGTACCTGTCTTCAAACGCTCCCATTTTGAACAGAAGAAGGAGAGATTCTTGTCGAACTAAAGTAGGGACCACCGAGTCTACCATTTCGCAGACAGATGTTACGCCCTCTGGACCCAAACTAGGGACCCAACCCTTCTAAGGGACCTCTTCCTTTACCGTTGGGTGAGGTCATAAGAACGGATCTTTTAGGGTACCTACCTCCTCGGACCACGTCCTATGACAGGTACCCCAGCGTTTCTCAGTCTGTACTGACTCGCTGAAACGAAAAGTGAAAGTGAAAGTGTAAAGAGTTACCACACTATATGTATAAATTTAACTTCTATAATTATAATTTTGTGTTTCCCCATTCTAAGTATAATTTCTACCACTGTGTTCAAGATTAAATTTTTCAGAGTGATTAAGTATAGGGGGGGTTTTATTAAAATCGAGAGCATCTAGTTTCTGTAATTACTTTTATACAACGTAATTATACACTTTGATAAATATGTACGAGTTAAATTGTAGTATATAAAAGAATGGTAAGAGTAAAACCTCTCCTTTTTTTGTGTAAGGGGGACTAAAAGACTGAAAAGGTAAAAGGATCGGTTGAGAGAAACAGTGTATAGATATTAATTTTAACTGGACTAAAAGGGTACACTATTTACAATCTTTTTCTAACGTTTCCAAGTATTAGTAACTCTATCATTTTGTTTACATACAGGGAACAACAGTATTAATCAGGTATGGTCAAGAAGTAATGCGTTGGACATAGTGGTATACGAGGAGTCTCTTGTACCGATCGGAACCGCGTTAAAGGAACTGTACTAAAGTGTAATAAGTAGTTAGGTGTGATGAAATCATATAATTTCTCCTTTGTCCATCTGTCGATTTCCGTTTTCATTTGTAACAATCTTCTCGTATAAATAACTGGACTATTTGGTCGAGTCAGAAACATCTACGTCTATATGGAATAATACTTTAATAACGACTTACAAATTTTTATCGTAAATATTCCTTTGTATTTCATTAGAAAATAATCAGAGGAAAAGTCTAGGTATGAATATGATTTACTTTATTATTTACTTTAGTCACATGACTACACAAACTCTTTTTCGTGATCTGTATCCCTTTAGTAAGGGATCATTTTACCCACTTATCACAAAGATTCTCACTACACGTATCGCAGAACCAGACGGTAATTCTTGTCGTCTCCGTTCTCCCACTTTACGGACAGTCTTAAAGAAACTCGAAAGAATGGACACATGTTATCGTCAAGTTATTAAGTTAAGAAATAAAAGAGATTGCTAAACATTTAGCCCGGGTAATACGACAAAGGTCATACACGTACCATCTATAAATACTAATATTTCTTCAATATTTTTACGTCACACATACAAAGGATTCTAGATAATGACCCTTTCTCCCTCACCAACGTCTTTCGACCGTCCACTCTCACCCGAGTCTTTAGATGTGAGACCCCACCTGAGTAAACGGACACTCACAGACGTCCAACACTTCTCGACCCTCTTTCATTAAAGAGTACTAAAGTAAAGAATGAAAAGTCCTCTTGAAGTAAATAGTAGTGGAATTGAAATTTTGTGTATTAAATGTAGTAAATTTTTTTACTTTCAGTTGGTCTTGGGTTCTTAAGAAAACTGGGTTTCCGTCACCGTATTTATTTATCTTGACTCGTCGAACTCCCTGTAAGACCACATAAACTCTAAATGTGATCTAGACGGTCATTAATTAACATACTATGAGTTGACTACGTGCACGGCGGAGATCGCAAGTACAAGCAACAAACCTTCACTCTCCAGTCTTAAGAGGCACTCAAGAGAGTATACCCGAACGCTCTAAGATCTACTACCCGCGAGACAGATAGGTGGGACTTTTCAACTTTATCCAACAACTAAAATTCCTTGAACGGTACAGGAAAACGATATTTATTAATGTACCTTGGTGACTCTCTCAAGTCACAAGAAACATTATACAGGTAAAACTTCAATAAGTTAGAGTCATAACAAAATATACGATAAATTAGAGGATCCATCCAGTCTCTAGACAAATGTGAATTCTAGCGAGACTAAAGTTCTAAGATATTACAAAAAGAATATTCCTGGTCCAGATGGACCAGACATTATCTCAGAACCAAAGGACTGTCTCTTAAAAGAACAAAACTCCCGTTCCCTTTTCCTTATAAACGAGTCAAGGTCGTCTCGATTATGTGTTAGATAAAGACCAAAACACCGGTCCCCGGATAAGGGTGAAGAACGTACAGTGTTCTTAAACACATATACTTCAAAACAAACAAAACAAAAGGGACATATTATCTGATTTCGTTCTTTAAAGGAATACTAATGTTAAAAGTGTAACTAAAATCGTTAGAGGTTAAAGACTGGGTTCATACTGTCTTAGGGAAGGTCGTGGTGTCGAAGAAGAACAATGTCAAGAACTGAGTAGGACATACTCACGTGTTAATGTGTTGACGATGTTCTACTCTGTGAAAAAAATCGGACGTATCAGTAATAAGATTACAGGTAAGTATAGAAATTTCTGTGTTATTTTATATCGAAGAGTACTTTGGTCTTATATCATTTAAGAATAACTTACATTAACAAAAAAGTAGTAGTATTCTCTATGGTAAAAATCGTGTAATGTAGACTCTGAGAGACGACCCACAAAATTACATGAAATTTCTTTATCTAATTGTACAAGAGTCTACATCAAATGTACACTGTTTAGGTGACAGAGTTGAATAAAGATCTTACTTTCTTGGTATCTATTTATTTTGTAAATTTTGTACGAATTAGTAATTCACTAGTTAAATGTGACACTGAATACAAATTTCGTCAAATTTATTGAATTGTTTACTCAGTAATACATGAAGTCTCTCCTGGGAATAGTATTAAGGTAAAAAAAAAAACGAGTCCTACTCGGGGTTACAAATATCATTTACATTACTCAAAAGGGTAGAATTCTCAATAGTAAAGGGGGTTTCTTTTGAAGAACCCCTGTCCACTGTAAAACATAAAAATTTGGGAACTTTATGTATGTTTCTTAGACTATCATGGGTAAAACGACTCGCTGACTCGATGATTGGGTCAATATCTCTTGTTAAAAGACTTATTTGCACATAACACATATAAATGTGTGTTTAAGAGATAACGTAGTCATATAAAATTTCATGATTGACATGGTGAGACTGATACCTTTCCTTCTCGAAGGTGTAAAACTGAAGTGAGGGTATGTAAACCTACACTTCCACGGACTTTACTATTTAGGTCCTGAATTCTCCTACCATGTCCACTGTCCGGAAATTTAAGTTCATGATCCTTTTGGTTCCGGACCCTTTTCTGGATGACGAAAAAACTGGTACAACCGGTACTAAGACGACCAGTAACGCCCTCGACAGAAAGGATAGAGGAACACACTAGATGTGTACCCTCTATTGAAGACGCAGAGATTTTGATTTCCTGTGCACCTAGACCAAATTGTGACAAAGAGACCACTTCTTAATGTATGAACATAAAATACTATAAATTGGAAACATACTCCAAAGTAGATCCATTGTGGAATATAAATCGTATTGTTCATTGTTCTTAAGTACCCTTTACTGATCGAGTTTTCTGATTTAATTCCATAAACAAAGAATTTATTTTTCAAATAAGGAGTCCTTTAATAAACATAATAGTGGTAAAGATAGGACTTTCTTTCGTCTATTTGTAGCATCAAATTAATATATAAAATCTGTTCAAGGCAGATGATTTTGTACATGCATAAAAATTCTCATGTTTAATTCGTACAAATTCCGAGTATATCACTGATCCAGACTTTCAGGTCGGGTCAGGAGAGAGGGTACGGGGTCTGAACGTCAACTTGAATGGTGGATTAGGACTCATAGAGGTATAAGGGAATTTGAATCATACTGAAGCTTTTTTTTTAGGTTGACGAGATGGTTGTAACGGAAGTCCAATAGACCTTCATCTCAATATTAAGAGACTTCTTGGTTGGTTCTAGGAGGAAAAAGAGGACCTGTATATTCCGTCGGTGAAAACACTCCTACCCCCCATTATCTTATGTCTACCAGACCAAAGTGAACCGAACCAACAATAACGAGGACACCAACAAAGAACCTTTCAAGGACTTCGAGATTTCCTAGAAATTTTGAAGGACACGGATCCTCAAATTTCAGTGATTTCTCACCAGTTCGTTAAAACTCAATCTCGGTTCCTCATCATTAACTTGTGAATAACAATACTTCATGATATTTTATTCACGAATGTCCTATCTATACTAACTCTTTCAATGACGAATATTTTCAGAGAGTCAGATCGTCTTTTCCGTTTAGACATTCTGTCTTTAATTGTATCGAGTTTTCACGGGACCTACTCCTACCGAAGACTTAGACTTTAGAACCTATTATGTACCTAAGTGGGTTTACTTATATAATTTTCTTCATCCAGGATTTAACCAAGACTAAAGAAATCTGTGGATAGTTTATCGAAATAGATTTTTACCCAAACTACAATAGGTAAATTAAGATAAGAATCATAAAAAGTCTAAAGTGTAAACGTGACTCTTATTCATTACAAATAGATCATTGACGTACCAGTCAATTTTCCAAACCTTTAACTTAAGTCTTTAGGGAGTTTTAGGATCAGAGAACATTTTATAAGTCGGATATTATATAAGACGTCGTAGAAACCACATTCTATTATTTTCTTAATAGAAAAACAAAAATAGAACAAAAGATTTTCTTAAAGTCTTCAGGTTAACTAGTTCAGAAGTGTTAAGTAACTACACTTACTAGTTCTTCGTTTGATTTAATTCAAATCCTTGTCTTTCCAAAGGTAGTGAAGGTAATTTCATTGAAGATATCCTCTATTAAAATAATTTAAGATTCTTTACAGAAAATCTACGTTGACTTGATTTTTGTAACGACGGATTTTCTGGGTTCGTAAAGTCACAAAAGACAATGACAGTATCCTTTATGTAAACCTCAATTACTGACTCTTTACTATTACTAATCGTATCGATGTTTTCTTAAAATTTACAGGTGAAACATAATTAAAACCCACAAATATTTGGTAAAAATTATTCAAGAAAAATTTTTATTTTAGAGTAACGAAAGAAAATTTCAACAGAAAATAAACGGAAGGTTGAATGAAAAAAAAAGAAAACTGGTGTGGTACGACCGTACACCCTAGAAGTCCCTAGCTTGGACATGGGCAACGTAACCTCCACGCCTCAGAATTGGTGATCTGATGCTCCCTTTAAGATATTTGGCAAAATCCTAATTTTTCAGTTTTACTTACACATCATGACGGTACCCTTAAAGGTGCTCATAAAAAGGTCGTAGTCGAAACGAGTAGTCGAAATGTGATATAGAGGGCTTATTTCTATTTTATACGTCGGAACAGTGTGGTGTGTGGTACTGTAAGTGAATGTTGACTCATGGTCATTCTTTTATACTTTTAATTAAAGAATTCTTACACGAAGACGAATTTTGGTAAATTTGAATAGTTCTTTAGAAACAAAGATTTATTTCTTCGTTTTTAAGTTAATTCTTGTCTCCGGATTGTACACTTATGCTAAATGTACTAATTCACCACTATTGTGGGACAAGACGTAAATTAAGGGTGTGTGTCATAACTTGGTTTACACTTTGACTATGAAACCACTGTAATTTATAGGTATCGAAACTTTACACGACGGTAAATTAATGATGGTTTCGGTACACGGACTCTCCAAAATAAGGAGAGATAATACTTCGAGAGTTATGCCACGATTCTGTTTCTGTAACGTCACGATATTTTGGTCCTTTTTCTCACGTTATTAATTTTCAGAGTACGTATGATAGTGTTTCAACCGGTGTAATTGTCTTTACTTTTACTAGAGACATGAGACTGAGTTTTGACTCTGAGTCTTAAGTGCAGGTTTAAACACAACAATCGTTATACTGTCCAAGGTTTGGTACTCGGATTGGTTTGTGTGTAAATTTAGTAATTGTAGTGAGAAGATGAGTTTTGTTTTTTTTTCCTTACATACTAATTTGGCTATTGATACAGTCCTTAGTTGGTTGAGGCTCTTATTACAAGTAAACCCTAGGGAGTACGAAATAATTTGAATTTTAACTTTCAATGATTTTACGAGAAAAGAATAGGTTCCGTGGTTTCTCGTTTACATGCATTCGTTTTTGATTCACCTATATACTAACGAGAACAGTCGTACAGTGTCTTTACTTTCTTTGCTTTCACATCACAATCCGTACAACTGGTCTGACAAAAAGGCATAATTGTCTGGTGAATCTCAGTTGAAGAAATTGGTCGAGGAGTAGGATTTTACGAATCTAGAAACCCTGTGTAGAAAGACAACGACGACAATCATAACTTTTATAGAGGAGAAAACAATATAGTATTATCGTTAGTACTTATGTCTGTTAATATTTCTTTTCCAATTTTAGTAGACACTCCAGTAGTAAGTTTCTTTTGGTCATTATTTGACATCTCACTTGGAAAGATCTGAGCAGTGAGGGGTCGGGATGGGTCAGGATATAGGGTGTATGGGACTCAGGGGTTCGGAAGTGAGACAATTCGACTCCGAAAACGATTTTCGACGTACTCCTCGTTTCCGACTTCGTTCTCATTCTTCAGAAACAGGTCTTAAAACTTCCTAAAAACTTAAATTTAGAGTTTAGAATATTGACTTAAACGTTACTAATCGATTTGTAACGAATGAGAGTCATGTTTACACTTTTGACTTTTTATAATTCACATATTAATATACTTATTATACTTTGGGTAATAGTCCCTTAGATGAGTTATGTGTGGATTTCTTCTCAATGAGTGAAACACTGTATCTTCGATTTCTATAAAGTAAAATTGTATATATACATATATATAGTCTGTTCTATATCGTTCTTCAATTCAGATAACTGAAGTATTTTTGGTATTTGTTAAGTTTAAAAACAACCTTTAGAAATTCCTGTACACAGGATGACAGACAACCGTGGAAGTAACATACATCCACTCTTCTTTTAAGGGTACATGTCGTTCCTTCAACTCTTTAGTAGTTTCCGAATCTTGTGAACCCTATTAAATATACAAATGTTACAGTTCGGTCCTGTTGATCCGTTGTATCAACAGATAAAATGTAAAAAAATTTATTAACTTACTCATAAAAACATCAACGGAACATGGGTAACCAAATCCACTTGACCATATCTATAATTTCTAGGGACTTACCAATACATCATAATATGTCTTACTCGCGTGTCACTAAATAAGATAACGAAATAGGTCTAGTAAGTGAGAGTTACTTCGTCTTCATCTACGAAAAGATCTTAAGAGAACGAAAAAGATACTAGGTTGCCTACAACCGTTAAACTACAGACTAAGGAGAAGAAAAAGATTTAGGTCAAACATGTAGACCTTCAAGAACCAAGTACATGACAAGTTCGGATCAAACCTCTTAAAACTCGTAATGAAACGATTGTACACTTTACTCACGCTAACACCCCCATCAAACTTGTAACAAACCGTAAAGGGAAGAAACTCTATCCTTACTTTTGACTGGAAAAGGTCAGGACACCGGTGACGACTCGAAAGGTTTAAACGACCGTATGACTCACGTCGTAATATTGTCGTAGTAGAAAGTTTTATCGAGTCGACCTTATCGAAACAAACATCACTACGAAGACTTCCGGGTGAACTGAAACGTGAGGTTCCACAGACCGGGATACTCACTAGTGTGGTAGCACCAGTATACCCAGTAATTCTAGAAAAAACACATCAAGAAGACACATAAGAACGGTGGAGAAGAATTATAGAAGACGAAGACATTCCAGGTATGACAAAGACAGGAAATAACTCAGGTAGAAACGTACTTTACAAGGGAACAATAGGGATCAAAG
Organism: Capra ibex; assembly: GCA_006410555.1. Classification (NCBI taxonomy): domain Eukaryota; kingdom Metazoa; phylum Chordata; class Mammalia; order Artiodactyla; family Bovidae; genus Capra; species Capra ibex. The sequence goes on from SJYO01007722.1 coordinate 1,966,232, forward strand.
AACTTCTCTAGAGATCAGAAAGGACAAGATAACAGAAGGAGATAAAAAAACGTAACCAGTGAATCCTTCCGAGAGAATAGAAAGGAACGATAAGAAATTTTGAGACTTAAGTCTACCTATATAGAAAGGAAAAGAGCAAAGGGAAGAGGTCTTTTTTAGATGAAGACGAAGTAACTGATACGACTTTAGAAACAGACACACCTAGTGTTGTTTGACATCTTTCAAGAATTTCTCTAGTCTTATGGTCTACTGAATGGACGGAGGAAGTTTTGGACATACGTCCAGTTCTTCGTTGTCAATCTTAGTCTGTACCTTGTTGTCTTGTTAAGTTTTAACCTTTCCTCATACAGTTCCGACATATAACAGTGGGACGAATAAATTGAATGTACGTCTCATGTAGTACATTTTACATCCCGACCTACTTCGTGTTAGACCTTAGTTCTAACGACCCTCTTTATAGTTATTGGAGTCTATATGTCTATTGTGGTGTGAATACTGTCTTCGTTTCTCCTTGATTTCTCGGAGACCTACTTCCACTTTCTCCTCTCACTTTTTCGACCGAATTTTGAGTTGTAAGTTGTTCACTTCTACTAATGTAGACCAGGGTAGTGAAGTGTGTTTATCAACCCCTTTGTCACCTTTGTCACTCTCTGAAATAAAAGAACCCAAGGTTTTAGTGACATCTACCACTAACGTCGGTACTTTAAGTTTCTCGGAACGAGGAACTTTCCTTTCGATACTGTTTGGACCTGTCGTATCACTTTTCGTCTCTGTAATGAAACGGTTGTTTCCAGGTATATCAGTTGGGATAAAAAAAAAAAAGGTCATCAGTAGATACCTACACTCTCAACTTGGTGTTTTTTTCGACTTACGGCTTCTTAACTACGAAAACTCGATGCCACAACCTCTTCTGAGAACTCTCAGGGAACCTGACGTTCCTTTAGTTTCATCAGTCAGGATTTCCTTTAGTTAGGACTCATAAGTAACCTTCCTGACTACGATTCCGACTTCAAGGTTATGAAATCGGTGGACTACGTTTCTCGGTTGAGTAATCTTTTCTGGGACTGCGACCTTTTCTGACTTCCGTCCTTCTCTTCCCCTACTACCTCCTGTTCTACCAACCTACCGTAGTGGGTGAACTCCCTGTACTCAAACTCGTTCGAGACCCTCTACCACTTCCTGTCCCTTCGGACAGTACAACGTCAAGTACCTCAACCGTCTCAGTCTATACTGACTCTCTCACTTGTTCTTATTAAGTGAGAGTTTTACAACGAAGATCACTTTACAACCACATTTTTAATTGAACCGGTAGTCGTAATACATTTTTATTGGAAAAGGAAGGAACGTAAAGATGACTTCCACTTCCACTTCAGCGAGTCAGCACAGGCTGAGAAACGCTGCGGTACCTGACATTGGATGATCCGAAGAGGTAGGTACCCTAAGAGGTCCGTTCTTATGACCTCACCTAACGGTAAAGGAAGAGGTCCCCTAGAAGGGCTGGGTCCCTAGCTTGGGCCCAGAGGACGTAACCTCCGTCTGCAAAATTGGAGACTCGGTGGTCTTGATGGATTGTCATCGATAAAAAATTTAAAGAGAGTTTGAACGTCCCATTTCACATTAAAGTAGTAATTTAACACAAAGGTAGGAATCATCTTTAACTTTGATAAAAGTTTTACAAAGATCGGTAAAAGTAGACGAGAAACTACTAAAAATTACAGAGACATTCAGTAAAACAAGACGTAAAAACCCCTACTGGAAACTATAGGTATAAAGGTAAGTATCCCTTGAAGAATTATGTTACATGTTCAACTATTTTACTGACTCACTTAATACTTACTGGGTGTTTTACATTGAAACAAAACGGTCATTTTTATAAGAGACTTGTAAAATTACAATATCCTTTTACGAGTATTATAATAGACTTTCTTCATCTTATATCAATATAAAGTACCGTAATACTAAATTCAGAATACTTTGTTTTCACACATATGAGTGTATACCTGTAATAAATTTTTTTGATTATTTTGAATAAGGATTTACTGGATATAAAAATAAGTAAAATTATAAAAGATATGTCAACAACAAAAAGTCGGTAATTCAGGTTGAGAAACGCTGGGGTATCTGATGCCGTACGGTCAGAGGAGACACGAGGTGATAGAGGACCTCAAACGACTTTAAGTACAGATAACTCAGGCCACTACGATAGATTGGTAGTGTAGCGACGTAGCGGCAGGGAAGAGAATAACGGAAGTTAGAAAGGGTTGTAGTACCAGAAAAGGTTACTCAACCAAGAAACGTAGTCTACCAGTTTAATAATTTCGAAGTCGCAGTCAGGAGGATTACTTATCGGTCCCAACTAAAGGAAATCTTAGGTGAGCAAACTAGAGAAACGGTTGGTTCCCCGAGAGTTCTCAGAAGAGGTTGTGAAACCAGTTCTTCGAGATATCAAGGAGAAGTGAAAGACGGTAATCCCACCACAGTAGACACATAAACTCAAACAACGATAAAGAGGGTCGTTATAACTAAAGTCGAACACTAGGTAGGTCGGACCTTAAAGTGTATTACATGAGACATATATTCAATTTATTCGTCCGACTATTATATGTAAGAACTGTATGAGGAAAGGGTTAAAGTTTCGTCAGGTAACAAGGTACAGACCAAGATTGGTAACGAAGACCTAAAAAACAACAACAACAAACAAATAGACACAAAATTGTGGTTCTTGTAACTTTCACTTTCACTTCAGTGAGTCAGTACAGGCTGAGGATCGCTGGGGTACCTGACATCGGATGGTCCGAGGAGGGAGGTACCCTAAGAGGTCCGTTCTCATGACCTCACCCAATGGTAAAGGAAGAGGTTCTTGTAACTCCGTATCGGTTAATTGTTTCAACACTATCAAAGTCCACTTGTCACTTCCCTGAGTCGGTATGTATGGTGGGACATACGAGGGTTAGAACAGATTGACAACGGAGAATTGGACGTATGTGTAAAGAGTCCTGTGTCCATTCTATCAGACCATCAGAGTAAAGAACTTCTTAAAAGGTGTCAAACAACACTAAGTGTGTCAGTTCTGAAATCGAATCAGTTACTTTGTATTCATCTAAAAAAAAAAAAAAGACTTTAAGAGAACGAAAGAAATACTAAGTCGCCTACAACCGTTGAACTAGAGACCAAGGAGACGGAAAAGATTTCAGACTAACACGTAGACCTTCAAAAGTCAAGTGTATCACGACTTAGGATCGAACTTCCTAAAACTAGTATTAGAATGATCGTATACTTTACTCACGTTTACTTGTAAGAAACCGTAACGGGAAGAAACCCTAACTTTACTTTTGACTGGAAAAGGACAGGACACCGGTGACGACTCAAAAAATTTAAACGATTGTGTAACTATTCTTTACTCCTTTTAGAATACTTGAAAATTTTTTAGAGAATTGACTGAGAAAGATAAGTCTTTATATTATTTAGAAATATAATTTAATTGAGTATAAAATATGGAAAGTTTTTCTTTAATATCACAAGAGTATTAGAATAATAAGGAACAAATCTAATAAGAGTATAAAAAGTAAAATAAGTTTAATCAGAATACAAAAGGGTAAAATACAAAATTGATTGTTTATTCTTTTATAAAATTTCGTGAATATATGTCAATGAAAAATATTCTTTATATTAAAGAATGTAAAGTAATGGAATGGTTTAAGAATAATCCTGAAAATTTACCTAATTTAATATAAGACATTTACATGAGATAATTGAATATTAACACTTTTAGTACAAAGACGGAAAAAGACCAAGACCGTAATTACGTCACTAAACTTAAACTGTAATAGAACATAGATAAATTAACGACATATCCCCTTACAATTCAAGATGTCATATTTACACTCAAAGATGGTTGAATGACACCACAAAGATTTATAAACAGTATATATTAAACCACGACAAGAACCACTTAGTAAGTCGTATATACACACATATACATATATAGTAACAATATAAATAACATAAATTTTGAAAATTTATATATAAAGTCATATGGTATATACGTCATACAACGTATTTAACACAGACGTATCCATTTATTTAAAAACGTGTATGATATAGTTGAAGGTGAAGTTCTACATCTTTACAAGATTGTATCTTCAGAGGCACACGGAGAAGGCCCAGTTATCGAACACGAGAGGGTCTCCATTAGTGACAAGGTTCTCAATCGAAACGGTCAAGGACTAGAAGTTCACTCACTTTTTCTCATGTATGATTACTAGTGAGAAATCAAACAGAAACTGTTTCAAACAGAAACTGGGGGGAGGTTCACTTCCCTCTAAAAACGGTCCTTTTGGTGACCCAAATCATTATAATAAAATACCTAATTTTTTAGATTCGTCATATGACTCCTAGTTCTAATCTCTACCATAAGGATCAGTCAAGACTTTTATGTTAAATCACTTAAGTTAGATGGTACGAAATACACCGGATGTCATCGGACCTTTTGAATTATATAGTGGCGAAGGGACCACCGAGTCTCCAATTTCGCAGACGGACCTTAAGTCCTCTGGACCCAAGCTAGGGACCCAACCCTTCTGGGGACTTCTTCCGTTACCGTGAGGTGAGGTCATGAGAACGGACCTCTTAGGGTACCTCCCTCCTCGGACCATCCGATATCAGGTACCCCAGCGATCCTCAGCCTGTGCTGACTCACTGAAGTGAAAGTGAAAGTTGTGAATTTATAATATTTGTCACGAACTTGTCTTCTTTTACGGTCGTCTTTTCTGTATGTCTAAACTAATAACAACCTCAAATTATGTATGTAAGTGGGATGTCATTCATTTTATTTTTAGTTGTTCCTTCTGGATTTAGAGTTTCTGGATGTTACGTTACGTTAGAATTTCAAACGTGCAAGGTAGTAATCCTATCTCATAGGGTAAAACATCTCTCGTGATCTCATTTTAACAAATTGACTATGTCCGAGATCTACTAGTGAGTTGACCTGGTTTTCTTTAATATTGAAATAAGGTGGCAATTTCGAAGATTGAACGAATCCTGAATTGGGAAAGATAGTAGATAGTAACACTTTAGTAACAAGAGATAATGAAACGTGTTTAGTATACAGAAAGATAATGACTATTAATGAGTTTCCACGGGAAAAAAGACGGGAAATTTAAGGTCATTCAGTCGACATTAATAGTTTGTCGATGGATACACACTGTAGTGACTTATCTGGAAATAGTCCGATATATCAATTAGAATCGGTATTACCGTGTCGAACATTATAAGATTTTAGTTTAGGTAAAATGTCGAGTAAAATGTTGAGGTACCAATCAACATTTTCGAGGGTACACTACTCTAATTATATAGAAAATGATTTGTACATTTTGTAAATGAGTCGATTCAAAACGATCGCTGAAATCATAAGAAGTGGTGAAGTTAGTTAGTTACTGATTTTGTATTTATTACTCTATACGATAAGTATAAACTTGATACAACCGAGACTTTATGAATCCTATGTGTGTTTGTAAGTGTACTGTGACTTGTTGATTCTCTCCGGTAAAGAAAAAAGGAAAAAAATAACTGGTAAGACATTTTTTTAAATTTTTTAGTCGTCTTTGTGAGAGGGTTTTCTTTTTATTATTAACTCCTGTCGACTTTTCGTCCTCGTTCGATGTGAAGGGACCATCAAGTCACCATTTCTTGACGGACCGTTACGTCTTCTATGTTCTACCCGTCTATACTAGGGACCCAGCCCTTCTAGGGGACCTCTTCCTTTACCGTTGGAGAGGTCATAAGAGTGGACCCTGTAGGGTGTCTCTCTCCTCGGACCGTCCGATATCACGTACCCTAGTGTTTTTCAACCTGTATACATTGGTTGTTTTGTTTTAAAAAACCTATGATGCGATTTTCGTACTAGGAATTCTCTTGTTTGACTGTTTTAACTGAGATGGTTTAAATTTTGCAGACGAGAAACTTTCTGTGGCAATGTCTTTATTTTTCTGTTGGGTGTCAGACCATTTTTTTTATCAACATTTTAGATTAATCCTGAGTGGAGGTCTTAAAAATTTCTTAAAGTTTTGAGTCATAATTCTTTTGTATGTTGGGTTAAATTTTTTATTCGTTTTCTAAATTTATCTCTGAAGTGATTTCTATTGATGTACTATTATATAAGGTGGAGTAGTAATAATCTGTTCATATTTAATTTTGGGTTTCACAGATCGGGTTACGACTCGAACTTTATGCTTATATATAAAAGTCATTTAGTGAATTTTCACTTTATTTATATATAACTTTAAATCCTGAAATTTACAAGAGGTTGGGAATATAACTTGTTAGGGTTACATAGAGGATAATAAGTTTCTCTCCGTTTTTAGAGTTGAACTTTTTAATTTTATAAAAACAAATCGAATTAAATTATTTATTTACGGTTTCCCGTAAGAATCTTCACCTGTACCCTTACAACTTTTAAAATATTATCTCTCCATTACTTATTAGAACTATTCGTTTCCATAGTCTAGTATGTTTACGAAGGAAGACTTTTGAATAAAAGAACGTACTAGACTACACCCTATAGCATCCTATGGTTGACGGTGGATGGGTTCGTATAATGTAGTATAGTCATATTGTCGAAAGGAGTAGGTCACTCAGATCCGGTGAAGGAGAGTAGGGAGTCTCTATGACCATTAGGAAAAGGGTCAATCTCTTACACCTTCTCTTCGTTATGGAGGTTATTGAAACTATAATTATAATACTCTTTGAAACATAAAGTGACAACTAAAAGACTAAACCAGAATTTTTCATAGAAGTGAATTAAATTAGTCTGACCGTACTAAGACATTCTCACCTTTGTCTCCTTTCCAGTCGAGACTTTGACTCAGAAATTCGATGGTTCATGGGTAAATTTGAAGGAGAGACCGACTGGTTTCTACGGGAAGTCATCCATCTGTAACCTCCCTCTCCTCTTTCGTCTGTCTTTTCTCTTGTGCATTTTACTTCTCTACATTCTTGTTCCTTTTAAACTTAATTTGTAATACGATTAAGTGAAAATTGTTATAATAGTGGTATAAAATATAGTTTCTATATGAAATATTTTCTTACTTTCACAAATTGTCTCTAGACTAAGGTAAATTTAAGTTCTCCCCACTTCTTTTTAGTTTTTCTGTATCCCTATATTATAACTCCTCTCTTCAATATTTTGTTCTGTAATAAAAAGTCAGTCGTCGTTGGTACTTTTCCGTCGTGGGTCGACCCCCTTTAAGGAGGAGAGAACCGTTCGACCTCTTAGATGGACTTCACACTTCTGAAACCGATTTTGGGACCTCTCCCGTAAGACGTTATTTGTTGAACTATGGTGAAATAGAACAGTATGTTGGGACTTTGAGAAGTGTTATTAAACTTTTATACGAGGAGACGAACCATGTGTCCGTTTCGAGGGTGATCACAGACGTATTCTTGTCCTAGTTCGTACGACACAGATTCACCTTCTCGGGACCAGTGGGTCCGTCGAGAGAACGAAGTTGACAACATAATCGAGATTAAGAAGTTCCTTTAGAAATTTTTTCTTTTACGTTTGTGGCGTTGTCGACCTCCTTCGTCAACTCAGGAACCTAATAAAGATTCGTCACAAAGTGGAATTACAAAAACCTTCAATTGATCTTTGTTAGTTTTACCAGGTAGGTATGTATACTCACCCATACACACGCACACACATATGTATATATATGTGTATGTGTACACATATATACACGTGTATATGTGTACGTGTATATGTGCATACGTATATACACGTATACACATATATACGTAAGAAACTGATTTTACTAATAAAACCGTAAGTATAAATTTTTACGATATCTTGTGTAAATTGATACGACTTTCACTTTTCACTTTCACAAGGTCGGTTCTCATGACCTCACCCAACGGTAAAGGAAGAGGTCAATCAGTGAGTCAACACAGGTTGAGAAACGTTGGGATGCCTGACATCGGGTGGTCCGAGGAGACAGGTACCCTAAGAGGTCCGTTCTTATGACCTCAACAATCAGTAAGGGAAGAGGTCCCCTAGAAGGGTTGGGTCCTTAGTTTGGGTCCAGAAGACGTAACGTACTTCTAAGAAATGGTAGACTCGGTAATTCTTTCGGGATTAATACGACTATGTCTGTAATAAGAGATCACTCTTATTACTATAGATAACGAAGTTTCTATAGATAACGACTAATTTCTTGTGTAGTGTATCTATCAATTTATGTTTATAATATGGTATCATTAATAAGTAACCTAGACAGTGTCCTGTAAACTTATCTTTTATAAGATCACTAATTCGAAAAAATAGGAATTTATAAGAGGTGGTTTGATTTGTACTACCAATAGAGATTAACACTCTTATACTCAAACAAAACAAAATCAACAACAAATTAAAACTAACCGAAGAGATAAAAAGATGTTAGCAGTACTAAACCGATAACGTGAAGTAAAAAATCAATAACATAAAAATTTTCAGAGAGAAAACTTTCTGAATAAATAAAAGTGAAGAAATGAAAACTGACACGACCTAGAAGTAACGACACCCGAAAGAGATCGACACCACTCGTCCCCGCTGGGAAACAACGTTAAGAGCCCGAAGAGTAAATCTGTCGAAGAGATCACTGTCACGTCCGAAATCCCGTCCACCCGAGTTAATAACGTCGAGTGTCCGAGCTCTCGTGACGAGTCCCCGACACCATGTACCCGGAGTGACGGGGTGTCGTACACCCTAGAAGGGTCTGATCCTTTGCTTGCGTGCAGGGGCCGTAACCGTCGGTCTAAGAATCGGTGACCTGGTGATCCCTCCGGGATGTAAAAAATAAATTAAAATTTGACATTTTTAAACGGGGAGGTCTGGGTCAGAGGTAAAAGGGAAAGGGGGGAAGGAGACACAGGTTCTCCGACCATGTATATCTCGTATCCGTCCGAAATAACAGTAAACCGATGGTAAAATGTAAACCAGTTATTCATCGTCTGTTAGTCACGTAATTACTTCAAGTTGTAATTAAGTACTAAAATTTGATGAATCATTTGATCCTTACCCTTCGAATGTTAATGAAGATGATTGTCTCAGTGTCTAAATATATCAAGGACGAACAGATTTCAATGAATTATAAAAAACTTCTTAATTCAGTAAAGTAAATTTAATGGCTTATGTTGGTACATCGAAAAATTTTATAATTTCAGTCTTCCTTTATCGTTGAGTGACGTCATGAGGACGAACCCTTTAGGGTATCTGTCTCTTCAGACCGTCTGATATCAGGTACCACAAGAAAACCCGTGTTGAAGTCCTGATTTGTTGTTGTTTCATGTTTTCAGACATCCTTACCAAAGAGAAGAATTGTAAGAATCAGAACCAAGAAAAAAAGTGAAAAAAGGAAGAGATAGTCAAAGTATTTTCTTATTTTTAAAGGGGACTTTAACTTTATTCTGTTTCTACCCTCAATTGTAGTATCGATAAGTAGTAAAGGATTTCCAGGATGAATCTCGTTAATACGGTGAGGACGAGTCTGCGAGTCAACACAGACTGAGAAACGTTGGGGTACCTGACATCGGACGGTCTGAGAAGACAGGTACTCTAAGAGGTCCGTTCTTATGACCTCACCCGACGGTAAATTCTCGTGAATATGAGATGAATAGACACACGTGATATAAAGAGTTACGAACGTAGGTATTTTCACTTTTACTTACATTTGTATATACCTGTTAAATACTGTTACCTCGTTTTTATGTGTGACCACTTTCTTATCGGAGAAGTTTTATTCTCCTCTGACAAAAAAGACCACAACCTTTTGCTCTGTCGGTGTGCGTTTTATTACTTTGATCTGGTGAGAGAATGTAGTGTGTGTTTTTCATTGAGTTTTAACTAATCTCTACACTCACATTTTGGACTTCAGTATTTTAAGAATATTCTTTTGTATCCGTCATTAGAGTGACTGTGGAACCACGATAAATACACCTTGTCCGAGGTTTTCGTTTCCTTTTTTCACTTTTATTTAGTCTGATGTAATCTGACATTTTCGAAGACATGTCGTTCCCCTTGTCGATAGTTTTCTTTTCAGTTGGATAACTTTCCGTCTTCTAAAAATATTTAGTACAATTATATAAGTTATTCCCCGTTTATCGTTTATAAGCTTTATATACTTCTTGAGTTCGTTGAGTTGTTGTTGTTTTCTTTGTTGAGTTAAATTTTACCCGTCTTAAAGATCTATCTAACAAAAAAGTTTCTTCTGTATGTCTACCGGTTGGTCGTGTTTGTTTCTACATGTTGTAGTGTTTATTCCTTCTACGTTTAGTTATGTTGTTACTTTATAGCGGAGTATAAACAATCTCATCGAAAATGATTTTTCTGTCTTTACTGTTTACTACCTCTCCTACACCTCTTTTACCTCAAGAAAATATGTAACAACCAAGTCAAGTCAAGTCAAGTCAGCAAGTCAACACAGGCTGAGAAGCGTTGGGGTACTTAGTGTCGTGTGGTCCGGAGGGACAGGTAGTGGTTGAGGACCTCAAGTGAGTTTGAGTGCAGGTAGCTCAGCCACTACNTTTGAGTACAGGTAGCTCAGCCACTACGGTAGGTCGGTAGAGTAGGAGTCAGCAGGGGAAGAGGAGGACGGGGGCTAGGGAGGGTCGTAATCTCAGAAAAGGTTACTCAGTTGAGAAGCGTACTCCACCGGTTTAATGACCTCAAAGTCGGAATCGTGGTAAGGAAGGTTTCTTTAGGGTCCCGACTAGAGGAAGTCTTACCTAACCAACCTAGAGGAACGTCAGGTTCCCTGAGAGTTCTCAGAAGAGGTTGTGGTGTCAAGTTTTCGTAGTTAAGAAACCACGAGTCGGAAGAAGTCTCAGGTTGAGAGTGTAGGTATGTACTGGTGTCCTTTTTGGTATCGGAACTGATCTGTCATATCTCTAAGGATTTTTGTTTAATTCTTATTTGGATGACATCTGGGTCTATAAGGTGAAGACCTATACACACGTACCTTGTGCACTTGTGATTACGTTTATGTACATGGGAATACAAGTAACGTCGTAAGGAAGGTATTCACACACATATATGTATATACCCTATGATGAATTGGTATTTTTTTACTTTGAGACGGTAAACATCATTGTACCTACCTGGAACTTTAATAATATGATTCACTTCACTCAGTCCACCTCCTTCTACTTATGGTATAAAGAGAGTATACACCTAAGATTTTTTTTCTTTTTGTTTTGTTTATGTTTGAGTATCTATATGTCTCTTGTCTAATCACCGATGGTCTCATCTTCCCCCAACCCCACACCTCTTTTTACCCATTTTCCTCAGTCGAAATACCATGACCGACCGTTGATCTGAACACTGACACTAATGAAATATCACATATCTCTTCGAGTTACTATTACGACGTAAGGACTTTAAATATATTATTTTTAAGATTAATTTTTTATTTTAAATCTGTCTACATTAAAACTTTCCATATTCGTCTATCTGACCTGTTCAGGATAAAGAGTGACTTCGAAAGGGTAAACGGGAGTCCCATAAGAGGATCTTTGAGACGTAAGAAAATGGTACAACCCCCTACCTTCTCTACTCTGGCAATTTACATCTAACAGTAGTGACGACATTTTATGTAGATCAAATCGTGTAGGGTTGACACTTGGGTCTGTGACAAAGATTACGGTATCAAATCGAAATTGACTGTATCCATATTCTATGTCTTTCCATACTTCAGTATGACACAAAACAGGTACAGAACTTACTTCTCCAGAGGTGGTCCATGGATGTATAACTAAACACAGAATATATATAGAACGATTCTATATAATAACTTTAAGTCCCACCCGTTTTCCCTATTGACTTTTTTTTAATTCATTCTCTTGGACATTCTATGAAGTCGAGGTCCGAACGAGATGTTGTCTAGTCGAAATCTTTTCTCGTTTATACCATCCCTTCCTAAATTTTTCAACTGAGGAAGTTATAAAAAGTACGGGAGTATCGTGTATTTTCAGAAAGACTTAGAGGTTTTTATACTCATTAGGTCAAATTTATGACGTCTCATGGACGTAGGACGGTCTGGGAGTTTATGTCAAACGTTACTTCAGAGACGTCGAAATTGGACTGGGTTTTACCCTGATCCATAAAATTCAAGATGAATCTCTTTAAAATAAATAAATAAACATAAAAATTTAAAATAAATTTAAATAAATAAAATTAACCTACGATTAATGAAATGTTATAACATAACCAAAACGGTATGTAGTTGTACTTAGGTGGTGCCCACATGTGCACAAGGGGTAGGACTTTGGGGGAGGATGGAGGGAGGGGTATGGTAGGGAGACCCAGTAGGGTCACGTTGTCGGGGTTCGTAGGACATAGGACGTAACTTGGACCTGACCACTAAACAAAGAATATACTATAATATGTACAAAGTTACGGTAAGAGGGTTTAGTAGGGTGGGAGAGGGAGAGGGTGTCTCAGGTTTTCTAACAAGATATTTAGACACAGAGAAAACGACAGAGCGTATGTCACAATAGTAATGGTAGAAAGATTTAAGGTATATATACACACTCTCAACCTGACACTTCTTCCGACTCGCGACTTCTTAACTACGAAAACTTGACACCACAACCTCTTCTGAGAACTCTCAGGGAACCTGACGTTTCTCTAGGTTGGTCAGGTAAGACTTCCTCTAGT